>JAXIVJ010001184.1:25000-149339 GCA_036785665.1 Chirona hameri
CTCTTTAATCTTTCTATCGGGGCCGTCTGAAGCGCGAGATAGGATGCATATTTTGATATTTTGACACGTCAAAAGTGTGTCCGAGTGATCGTTTTGATGGATGCCGAATGGTGTATCCATTCGCCTGTTACGTGCGTCTCCGAGATGTTCATTGAACCTTTTCCTGATGGCGCGCCTACTTTCTCCAACATAGAAGGCCTGACCTTCTGGGCATAGCGTGCAGTCGATTCTGTAAATGGCATTTTTGGTGTGACATCTCCCCGAGAGTCCTGCGTGGCACGCGTTGCAAAACCTACCTCCACCTGGGCAGGGAGGGGAGCTATGGGCTGACCTGATTAACTTATGTCCAACAGTTTCTCCCCCTTTCCAAGCCACCTGGAAGTTGATGTCGCTATTTTTAATTATACCTTGCACTTTTTGGCACAGTTTATCGTTTACGAAAGGCAGCACAAGCGGAGTTTTCTTTGCCGTGTCTCGTACTTTCCGACGACGCGTGTCTGTATGCCTACCACAGTGTGTTTGTATGGCTTCTTTGCGTGCTCTCCTAAGTGTGGAAGGTGGATAGCCATTGGATCGAAATAACCTGTCGATCTTCTCAAGGCTGCGGTCAGTGGGGTCTCCTGGTGACGATAGTCTTAAGGCACGTAAAAACTGGGACCTAACGGTCGCTCGTTTCACGGACATAGGCTGGGCTGAGTTGAAGTGGAGGATGACATTAGCTGACATAGGTTTTATGAAAAGTTCCGTAGTATACTGTCCGGTTTCTTCTGTGATGCCGACGAGGGTATCTAGAAAAGGAAGCGTCCCTGTGCTGCCCGTATGTTCTAAAGTGAACTTGATTGAGGGATGAATGCTGTTCAGATATTCAAAGTACTCTAGGAGGCAAGGGAGTACATGTGGCCACACACCAAATACGTCGTATATGTAGCGTAAGTAGAGAGCAGGCTGCGCTCTAGTCGAGCTGAGAAACATGGATTCCAGCGTGTGCATGAAAGTGATGGCCAGCGGCGGTGCTACCCGGCTACCCATCGCTATACCAGTGTTTTGTCTGTAGTATTGTGACCCAAGCCGCACGAAGTTATGTGTAAGACAATGCTTCAAAAGGCGCTCGATGTCCGTGAGGGTCATACCAAATGTGTTGATGTGCGTTTCGTGCTCTCGAAGCATAGTCATACAAGCCTGGATACCGTCCTCCACTGGAATATTCCCATATAAGTTAACTACATCGACGCTGAATAGTACAGTCCCTGGTTCGAATCCCTGTGGATATTTTTCTTTGAGTTTGTCTAGGAATTGTGTCGTGTTTTTTAAGTGTGCCGGAACAAAGGGAAGCAGCTGAGTTATCACTCTCTCTAAGATCCATGTCAGCTTATCGACAGGGTCGTCGCAAGCCGAAACAATCGGTCTGAGTGGAATGTCGGTTTTGTGATCTTTTGGCAAGCCGTATAATTCTGCTGTACGAGAGCACTGTGGCAAAATACTCTTGATGATCTTCTCCTCAAGTTTACCATCTAGTGACTCGTGAATGACGCGTTTAGTGGCGGCCTCTAGCTTAGGTGTCGGATTTTTGGGTACTTGTTCATACTGTTGTGTAATATCCTGCATTTTGGAAAACATAATCACTGGCATTTAGAAGAACTAAACCCTTACATTTATCGGAACGTTTTGCAACGATGTCTGTGTTGCGTGCCAAGTCCTTCAGAGAGTTTAACTGAGCGTGAGAGTAGTTGGGATCAGGGGACCTATGATTCTTGTATGCGGGTAAAATTCGGCGTTTTACCTGTCGCAGGGCTAGCTCCAGATCCTGTGGACCACGGGGTGCTTGCGAGCAGTTTCCATCAGCAAACCGTGGCCGTAAGCTGCGCTGATGATAGCTCCGACGACTCCGGCTGGTTTTCTCGGTTGTCTTCGGTAGACTGGGTCGAAGCGGCATTGTGCTGCGTCGGCGTCACCGGCTGTCTTCTGGGGCTATGATTGGTCGGACGTGTTTGCGATCTTCGGTTTTCGATGTCCACCTTCCATCGAAGAGCGTAGTTTCCACGTTCTATACCACATTCCACATCCTTGATAACAGATGCGGTGATTTGTCTTGCCAGTGCGTATTTGGGACCATTAGAGAGAAGATTGGTGGGGGGGGTGGGGGGAGGGGGCAATTGCCCATATGGGAAATTGGGCAAATTTAGCCATCTCCTGCGGATTTATATGCATTTTCATGTTTCCCCAATGACTTATAATTGGGAGGTCACAAAATAGACTTCACCTTAAGTCACCGATATAAAAATCATCCGAAATGGCAGAATTGTAGGTGTTTATGACCTGATTAAATCCTGTGAGTATCTAACTGATCGGTCAAACAATGTAGCTGCGGCACGACGTTACATTTGGTTTGGAGGTGAGATCACTGGACTTGACTTAGTGACGTGACCTGAGGAGACCCGAGGTAAACAAATTAACAGGATTTTGGTTTTTTAACTGTGAAGAACTTTAAAACTATGATATATATCAACGTGAAACTTTCAGTACCTTATACAGTATCAATTCTACGTCTTCTCACCAAATTGCAATGAAATTAATGTAGTATTTTTGGAGATAATAACATTTTAATGACGTTATGGCATGCCATTTTTAGTGGAAAAACAACAAATGTTTGAAAAATCGTATAAAATAGATTTACAAAGCCAATTGCAAATAAAAAACGTCAAGAAGAAAGTAAATGACATTCTCTTCCAAATGGCTATCTCGGATTTGTCATTTTTTGGGTTTAACCCCCCCCCCCCCCCTCCCCCAAACAAATATATATATATATATATATATATATATATATATATATATATATATATATATATATATATATATATATATATATATATATATATCGCCACCGACCTGCGGAGCGCAGTCATCGACGGCAGCAAGAGGCCCAGACCACCCACCGTCTGCGCAGCCAGATTCTCCTTCCGACCGGTGACGCTTCCGGAGCTCTCCCGGTGCATCCGACGTATGCGCGCGTCGCGAGCTGTTGGTCTGGACGAGGTGCCACTTCAGGCTGTGCGCGAGTGTTTCCCAGTTATCGGCCCACATCTGCTAAAACTTATAAATATGTCAATCGTCACCAAAGTGTTCCCCGATAGCTGGAAAACTGCATGTATTGTTCCCATCCCAAAGTCACGTGACCCTGCCGTTCCGTCCGATTATAGACCGATTTCTTTGCTTAGTGTTTTGTCTAAAATTTTAGAAAAAGTAATTTGTACACAACTGACCGAGTTTTTAAACATCACAGGGCTTCTGCATTCATCCCAATATGCATACAGATCTCGCCATTCAACAGAGGACGCCGTGCTCGCCGCTGTCGAGCGCCTGGTCACCAACATCGACGAAGGCCTTGTATCGTCGGTAACGACGATGGACCTCTCGAAGGCGTTCGACAGCGTCGACCACGGCCTCCTCCTCACAAAATTGTCATGGTATGGTGTAAATGACGTGGACTGGTTTAGGAGTTATTTGAGCGGCCGAAGGCAGATGGTGCGTGGTGGACGGTTGACTTGTCCCGTGACTTGTGGTGTGCCCCAGGGCTCGATTATTGGTCCAGTCTTGTTCATTTTGTTCACAAACGATTTATATGGATATTTGACCCATGGCCGCCTCATCTCCTACGCTGACGACACCGTGCACGTTGACTGCGCGTCCCCTGACGGACCTGGTCTCGCCGGGCTAAAAATTAGACTGGAGCTCACCTTGCGTGAGCTCCAGTCTTGGTTTGATTCTAACTCTCTCAAAATGAACGCGAAGAAAACTGCTTTCATGCTTGTTGGCTCAAAGCAAAATTTGGCAAAAACGGAAAAATTTCGGTTTGAATTAAATGGTTCCGAGGTGCAGGCCTCGACCAGCATCAAAATCCTCGGCGTCGTGGTGGACCGTGGTCTGTCATGGGACGCGCATGTCCCGAGTGTCTCCAAAAAATGTAACGGTATCCTCGTCTCTCTGTACAAAGTTCGGCATTACTTCACCTCAGAAGCCCTTAAAATTATAATTCAGGCGTATGTGTTCCCACATATCACGTACTGCCTGTGCGTGTGGGGAGGGGCGACCAAGGGTCAACTGGTCAAAATCCAAAAACTGATAAACTTTGCCGCTCGTATCGTCACAGGACTCAAAAAGCATGATCATATAACCCAGGCTCTAAATTCTTTAGGATGGCCGAAGATCGAGACCCTGGTGGCGTGCCGCGACGCCGTAAAGGTGTTTAAGGCGCTCAGAGAGGAGGGAGCGCCACCCGAGATACGCGCTATGTTCACCCCACGTGCCGCTGTTTCCACACGCGAGACGCGCGCCTCTGATCGAGGTAGCCTCCACCTGCACAAGTGCAGATTGACCGCCTCTCAGAAGGTTTTTTCGTATCGGGCTGCAGTTGTCTGGAACCGCCTGCCACCACAAGCTTGTGCCGCCCATTCTTTGGATGGTTTTAAGACCGCTATGCGAAGTGTGATTTTACCGATGTAGTGTAGTGAAGTGTACTCGTTTTTATCGTATTTTGTATATTATTTGTAACACTGACATGAAACCAGAATAGCCACCTCGTGGATGGTTTTTAATACACTGATTGATTGATTGATATATATATATATATATATATATATATATATATATATATATATATATATATATATATATATATATATATATATATATATAATATAAATATATATATATATATATATATATATATATATATATATATATATATATATATATATATATATATATATATATATATATATATATATATATATATATATATATATATATATATATACATATATATATATATATATATATATATATATATATATATATATATATATATATATATATATATATATATATATATATATATATATATATATATATATATATATATATATAAAAATATATATAAATATATATATATATATATATATATATATATATATATATATATATATATATATATATATATATATATATATATATATATATATATATATATATATATATATATCGGAAAAATGTCCACAAAATAAATTTTTGTGAATTCGAAAAGTTTATTTCTTAAGCTCGAATCCCAAAATAAGGTGACCGGCCCAAATCCGCGGAGGAAAAAATGTGGGGTACCTTTTTTGCCACAAAAAGATCCCCCCCCCAAAAAAAAAGAGAAAAAAGGGGTTACCTTTTTGACTACAGACCGAGCGTCACATATTTTAGAAGTGTTTCGAGTTGTGATGTTTTCTCTGGCGAACAGGGACGGATCCAAGGGGAGCCTATCAGCGTCATGGCTTTACACACTTAAAAGAAATTATAGGCAACTTGGACAAAGGAGAGTATTATTTAATCAATTCATAATGCAAAAACAGACGAAATATCATGAGTGTTGGACTTCTGTCGGACTTCTCAAACCAACGTTTTTGGCCGGTCTGCATCTTCCAGAAGGCCCGAGGCCTTACTTGAAGCCTTACTTAGTAAAACGGCAATGTGAACCTGACATTGACTGGGGGGGGGGGGGGGGGGGTATCTCCCCCGACGTATTTTTCCAATAGCTCAAAAACTAATAGCGACATCAACGTGAAACTTTGGGTACCTTCTCCTACACCGACTTTACGACTTCTGTACATAAATGAAGCAATTTAGTCGAGAAAAATCGAGATATAGCTAATTTAGTGACGTCACTACACACGAGTTTTAACTTCCCTAAAATGAGGCCAGGTGGTAAAATGACTATCACGATCGAATTATACGTGTTAAATAATTCATTAAATATGTGCCGCATGGCTTTCGTATATTTTTTAGCGTATATTTACCTTTTGTGACCTGACCTTGACCGTGATATTTGCCAAAATTCTCACTTTTTCTCATGCGGGATGTGAATTTTACCTTTAAAAGCACTTTGGGTGATAATGGTCGCAATCGAAGACTTGGGATGGAAAGTATGGCCCATACACTCGAATACCTCGATTTTGGCCTTTCACCTTACCGTGACCTGATATTTCACCTCAATACAAACTAGCAAAATTTAAATGCGTCTTATTGAGAGCTTTCGAATACCTTCTTGCGCGTCTCGCTGCGCTCATTGGTTCGAAAGATAACCAAGGGCCGATATCTCCCCCCCCCCCCACCCCAGTCAATGGCGTTCGAAATTTACGCCATTGACAGGCAATACCACTGTTGCGGCATTGCCAGCATTTCATGCGGGGACAAACTTTATCCTCCATATTGCCAGTTTTTTTTTACACGCTCAAAGATTCTTTGGAAATATAAAACACGGCCTCGCGGAGCGCCGTCATTTTTATGTCTACCGGGCATCGTATTATTGATTCTTTGCGCACCTTTTCTGATTTTGTTTTACCCGGGAGCATTCTAAGTCACGGTTATATACATACAGCCGTTACCTGAGATAGAACTGACCTATAGTATTAGGTCAGATCAAGCGGACCCATCCCCAATAAAGTTCAAGCTAGACGGCAATGGGAGGTCACCCCTCTATACACACAAATATACTATAGTTACGACACGCAAAACGGTGTCCTACGAATATATTTCCATCCAGGACTTGTAATGTCTGTTTCTAACACAGTCACTCTACTGTCGAAAAAAAAACTCCAGTGACCAGTCATGACACATGTTCATGGGTACGAGGGGAAATTCCACGCGCATCACGCAGCACTGAGACTATTTACATGCCCAAACTCAAATCGGCGCTAAAATACGTCTTCCAAATCAATGCCTCCAGATCGCAAGACAAGGAAACAATTAAAACTTCACATAGGAGAGAAGCATTGCTTCGCCGATATTCCCCCCGGTTTCGTCGTGCGACGTGACCGAAGTGGTATACGGTTCGTAGTCTACGGTTCGTCTACGGTAGTCTAGTCTAGTCTACGGTAGTCTACGGTAGTCTACGGTTCGTAGAACTAAACAAATTATCAGAATCTTGGTTTCCCATGAATCACTGCGAATGCAACCTATATGTTTCAGGTACCTAATCTGAGGCCAGAGACAAGGGCGGATCCAGAAAGGCAAAACAGTTGGTTTGGGAGAAAATCCCCAAGAGTCTCACACATGTATATTAAATTCACCGGATTTCGCCTCTTTATACATTAAGAGGTGATTAACCCTCGCCCTACGGGGGCTTTTTTCACCTTCGCCCTACGGGGGGGGGGGGGGGGTCCTGACAGGCCTCCTCCTGTTAACTTCCAAACCAAGCAACTGAGAGCAATGCGGTGAGTACCAGCATGTTGCCTGTCATGAGAAGAATCTAACAGTTTGCGATTTTTAGGTTTCAGGTCAACAGATGACCTTCCAGGTCAAGTGAATGACCTCGGATTTACCACGTCCAGAACAGCGATTTTGCTCTTCAGAAAACCTCAAAATTAGAAATTGATAAAGTAAATAAAAAGGCATGTTCCTAGGCCAGTTTTGGCTCAGAGATACAGAAAAGGTATTTATTTGTTCGTATCTTGTCAACAAAAGTATTTATTTTTTATTTTTAATGACGTCATCAGTTTCTTACACTTAGGGAGCCATCACTCAGTCAAAAATGAAGATATTGCTTTGAAATGTAGTATGAGTATTGTTCATACTCAGTTCTCTCACATATATTCCGGTTGTTTAATATCTTTGACAATTTTGATTTTATGGGGATTTAAAAAAAACAAACATTTTTTTTTTTGAAATTTTAGGGGTAAAAAACCCAGAGTTTGAAAATATAAGATTGCCATTTTAAAGAGAATGCCATTTTGTATCTTTGGTGAATTGTGTTTGTAATTGTCTTTAAAACTCTATTTTCTACGATTTTTCCAATATTTCTAATTTTGTTACCAACATGACGTCATCAAAACGTCATTATTTCCCAAGTTTCTCAACCAATTTCAACGAAAGTTATGCAGCCCACGTATAATTGCTGTAAACTCAGCTACCAAAAATTTCAGCAAGATGCATTGCATGTGTAAAAAGTTATTCAATAAAAACCTCGGGGGGGGGGGGGGGCTGTCAGGCGAGGGCGAGGGTTAAACCAAACGTTTCTTAGTAAAAGCTGCTTAGATTTTCTTTTGAAATAGGAAATGTGTCAATTTGTTTGCCGATTTCAGGCGGTGTGGAAGGCTTGGCCCCTTTGCTCCCTCTTGGATCCGCCAGGGCCAAACACATTGGGGGGCGAGGGTAAGCATTGAGGGGGGGGGGGGGGCGAGGGTGCCATTGGGGGGCCGAACTCAACATTGGGGTTGCCGAGGGCCACCCCAAAGGTATATAAATCGACACCTATAGGGTCTACAAATGGTCAAGAAGTGTTCTATAGGCCTGCGAAGCCCTGTTAGATAGTTGTTTTAGCCTGGGAAGGGCTCTAGAGCTGTGTTTTTTTTTGGTATCCAGGAAGAGTTAAGGATGTGAGAGCTTCATTCATTGCAAAGTCGCATTTTTATGATGTGGCGTTTGCTTTTGCCCTGTTTTCATTCTCAATCAAAGCTGCTATCGATAAAAGTTGATATCACTACACTATTCGTTAACATGGTAAATTAACCCCGGGTGCTGTTACAATCGACCCCGTACTTGGGGTCGATTGTAACAGCTGAAGTGACTTTTTCATACCTAAATTTCGACCCCTAAAAGTCGTTATTTCGGAATCATTTCATATCTGCCACAGAGGCAAAACAGCGACGTTTGTGAAAATCCGAGAATTAGCTCTCTAGCCCAAAACGTTTTGGTTCCAGAATCGAAAATGTAAAAAAAATGTTACAATTGACCCCGGTCTCCCTACAAATGCTTCAACATTTTACAAAACAATTATATCAAGTAGCAATAGGTACACCGTTCGTCGTCGCCCCGCACTACATTTATACGATATGCTGTGAGAACAGCTTTTGATATAAGAAAATTATATACCGGTGCCCTTAAACCTAAATCATCGTATAATCATCACCATTATCATCATCATTATCGTCATCAGCATCAGCATCAGCATCAGCATCAGAATCACCATCACCATCAGCATCAACATCAACATCAACATCAACAACATCACCATCGTTATCATCACCACCATAACGAAGACTCGAACTTGACTCATATGAATACATGAAGTGAATCAAATCATAATAGCTTCCAGTTCTTGGAGTAAGTTCATCTACTTTGACATTATAATTGTTAAACTGATACACTAATATGCCCGCCTTGTGAAGCTTCATTGATTATGATTTCGAAAGCCTTCTATTGATGACAATTTATATGTGATTAGTGAAACTTACAGCGCTGTAAGTTGTAACTAACCCTCGTTAAAAGGCGTTATTTCAAATATACTGTGAAAAGTGGAAATACTATTCCACTTCAATACGCACGCACGCACGCACGCACGCACGCACGCACGCACACACAAGCTCCTCCCACTTTCCGAGCGACGGCCCGGTGGAAATCTTCGAACTCAGAAAACATGTAAACATGTTTCTCTTCTTTCTACGATTTTGAACTATAAAAATTGACCTAATCACCAAATTTTCTAAAGAGAAACTATATCTTATCTGATCACCTTTGTATTGAAATTTGTCACAAAATCCCATCGTTTTGCCAAAACTGTCACCTTCGCACGTGGGCAAGTGCGTAAGATTATGCAGCTCTGCGGCCTGCCTGGATCAAGCCTTTCCAAGACCGGGCCCCTGCAAGGCATGGGAATACGGGTCCTTTTGATGCGGCCCCCCTCATAAATTTCGGGGGGGGGGGGGGGGGGGGGGGTCAGCTGACCCCTTTGACCCACCCCCCTGCGTGCGCCACTGGGTATTGGTCATCAAGATCTCCATATCGGTGGACTGCAGCTACGCTAGGTAGATGCAAACGGTGTTTTACTGGTTTTAAGTTGAAAGCCTGCTTCAGTGACGCGTTTATCTATTTTACAGACCGTACACTTGTATTTTTACCTACGAATTTTGCTCTCACTGTGGGGTCAACATTTTGTCACGGGGGGGGGGGGCAGCCAGCGGTTACTGCGGAGGCATTTGGCCCCCCAGTTAACATGTTAGCCGAGGCCCTGCAATTGCAGTATCCCACTTACTAAAAAAATAAACGCCTACCCCATTGCTTCCAAACAAACAAAGCCATCTATGCACCCATTCGGCGCGTGTCCGCTGGCGGAATGGTGGAAAAAAGCTGATCCGGACGAGCTTTTTCCGTGGTTGAACACCGCGGAACCGCGGAATTTCGCAGATATCGCGCGCACAATGGCGCAGTGTGCGGCCCGCATTACAGTGCACCATGCCGACAGATAGCGACATCTATATTTCTGGCGTAAAATGGACTGATCGATATGCGGCGCCATCTATGAAAATGGTTATTATAATTACGGGAGAATAAGGCAGGAACCTGGAAATGCTTATTTTAAGTCGTACAATTTTATATCTGGATGCAAGCAAAAGTTGCTAGGAACTGAGGCATTCACTTTAATCAGTGCCAAGAGATATGCTTCACCTGTAATGTAGTTTGATTCTATTCTGGCACAGTTTATGAATCCTCGCAAGATCGGAAATTGTGTTTGGCCCATCAACTGTCGCCACATTTGAGGTATTTCAAATGAAAAAGGACATTTTCCAAGCAGGAAGCGAACAATATGATATATCGCCCCGCCAACTTCTCTGAAATGTTCCAGCCATGTGTAAGACTAGGAGCATCTTTCAAGGTATGCTCCCATTAACACCCTTTTTGTCGAGCTCTAGCCAATTTGAAGAAAAGTATTATTCATGCCTCAGCCTCACTATCATTCAAGGCCGTGAAAAGATGATGATGAAACGACGTGACGTGAGCTAACGCGAAAATATTATTAATTTATAATCAGTTCTTCGAACTACGCTCCCCTCGTACATAGGCGTAGGAGCAGGGGGGGGGGGGGAGCCGCCCCCCAAACATTTTGGATTTCAACATTACGCCTATGGGCGTTGCATGGAAAGAATTGACTTCAGAATGCCTCCTCTCCCACCCAACTTGAACATAGTTCCTACGCCCCTGCCTTCGTAACGACAGCCAAGTGCCTTCTCCAAAACCATTGGAATATCCGGCCAGTAACCTTCCACTTTGCACACAATCTTCGAAACGCTCACGAAACAATCACAATCTTTGTAAAACGTTTGGCATATCGGATATGTTCTTATTGTTTTGAAACATGATCTTTTGTGGAGTGTTATGTTTTTGCATTCGATAGCATGCATATACAAATTATAATTACAAGTTGCGTTCTCGGCGTACTCGTACTTTCAGTTGCCCTTCTGCCTTCATACTGTAAAGAAAACAAACGCTTCTCTTTTTTTTTGTGTGCTCAGTACCCCACACCTCTTTTTACCTTTTATTTGTTTACATTTATTCTGGGAATTCGATGACCGTACCCTCACTAGCTGGCATTTCCGTTCAACCCTTAGTGACGTCATATTACACCACGATGTACACAATGGAGACAATTATAAAACAAAATGTGTTAATTAAATATTTGGAACATTTTATCATTTTTTTTGCAGTTTTTAGCTCTAAAAATGCTCTTTATGTACTCATTTCTTGGTTTCATAATGTGCCAATACAAAATGCAAATCACTGAAGATGATGAAATATCACGACTCTATATTTACCATTTTAGAAGGAAAGATATTTGGTTTACTGAATGACTTATTTTTTCCTTCTGGTTTTAGCCTAATTACCATAAAAAATAATAATGTAAATAATTTGACGTCATTATTGTACTTTTTCAGCCAAACGCCGGTGGTGGAAAGAAAAATGCGAATCTGGTAACTGCGCATGAGTCAACGCTGACTTCCTAGTTCCTTCACGTGTTGTGTTGTGATCGGGGAGAGATGGCCGCCTTAGCTGAGCCTACCGATAGTGACGCCTGGGCTCTTTTGGCGTTGAGAAGTGCTCCTGCAAGTCCTACAAGGATGCGGTGGGATAATAACGAACAAGAACCAGCCATTGCCAAGCTTGAGTGGCGAGAAATGGAGTATTGGGTCCGGCGGAACCGGGTCACCATCGGCCGCAACAGTACCAGGGGCGAGGTGGATGTTGACATGGGTCATTCGAGTTTTATTTCTCGTGTTCATCTGGAAATAACTTTTGAGAATCCTTACTTCTATTTGAAGTGCAATGGCAAGAACGGGATATTCGTGGATGGCGGATTTCAGCGAAAAGCGGCCCCTCCTTTGCGGCTCCCGAATCGGTAAGTTTGTAAACAAACCACGCCGTGACGATTGTGGCGCTCTTAAGGCAATCCTGGCTCTGTTATTGACCTGTTACCGATGAAGTGCTTTTCAACTAAATGGAAGAAATAAATGTATGAATGAATGCGAATACCATGCTTATTTTGTTTTCTGGTTTATTGGACAAAGGATATGCTTTATAGCACCTTTGTAATTTAGTTACCACTTATGTAGATTTTCAACTCCATCTCACACAGCCTTGGAATTTGGGCCATTTTCCGGACTTTTTGGGTCCAAAGAATTTTGCTCTCTTCATATTTGTTCGGGAAATTTGCTCTCTTTTCGCCTGATTTTACCGACATTGTAGTTAAAATATAATTCAATTTTCCTCAAGGATTTAATATCTATTACAAATCAGGATTGTTTACTTTCCAAGTAAAATAATTACAACAAAAATGAAAATCTGAACTTGCCTGACAATACAATTTACTCTCCACCTATGGATTTGTACTCTCCGGGACCAGGTCATGAAACGACAAATCCAGCACTGATCTCACACATCCTGATATGGAAGCCTGCATGGGGATGGGCCCTACGATTTGTCAAATTTCAGAAAAGTTCATGGTAGGCTATGCTTACATCTTCATGGCCTTATATCAAATGGTGTTAACAAAACAAAAAGCCTTAGGTTCCATGGATGCTTCAAGTGCTTATGCTTAAGCTTATGATTGCTAAGCAAAGATGATAAATCTTGTTTTATATTTGCTTCAGTATTTAAAGCCACCAGAAGCTTGATAAGTTAAGAATGTTCTTCACAGTTCAGATCCTGGCACCTACAGAAATGAGGTTCAGGAAAGAGAACAATTTTCTCTTTTCTTCTAAGTTTATGTGTCAATTTTTTTTAAATGTTTATTTATGGTTTTTTAATTTGTTATGTAATTCAGGTTGTGTATGCTAGCTTTCTTTGATATGGTAAGATTTCAAGGCTTAGTTGGTATCTGGTCCTTAATCATATTGTTTGCACTCTTATATGCAATATTATGTGAATATAGGGAGAGGATAATGTGCCTAACTGCTGAATTCACAATTTCAGTTGGATTAATCAATCACTATTTTATGTACCAGTTTCCGGTGATACTGATTTATATGGTGCTGTGAGGATACATTCATTTAAATAATGAGTTCAGGGATGACAGCTTGGGAGAAACTACTATAGCTCAAAGTTTCTGTGTTTTGTGCACTGTTATGCAAGGACATATCTCAGTATTATGTGAGATAGCTGCATTTCTTTGAAGATAAGCTAGCAATAATCTGATTTCAATTAAAGTTCTGGTTCAAGCAGGATATTTGTGGTGAGAAAATATAGTGCACTTACCAGGCTGGTTGATCTCTTCATCTCAGCTGTATTTTGTCATGAAGATAGAATCATGCAAGTACAGTAAGTCTTATCCTGATGATAACATATTTTACTTTTGTAATGGTTTAATGGTGTGTCTAAAAGATAAAAAAAAGTATAATCATGGTCTTTTCCCTTGTCACAAGATCAAGTATATTTGTTCGTGTTCTCTTGGGTAATTTACATCTGGCATCTGCCGTCAAACAAAGTTGGCCTCAGTGTTGCATTGCATTTACATTGATTTCCTCTGCCGCAGGTGTGCGATCCGGTTTCCCAGCACTAGTCTGCGACTGATGTTTTCCTCACTGGTTGAGGATGAGCCTGAGCCCGCAAATCAGCCCTTCAACTCCCTGCGCATCAACATCCCAGAGATCGAGCCAAACAACTTTGCCAGTCCCTTGCCATCACCCACTGCCACAATCAGGTGAGACATCATCACTTCAGTGTGGTGTTGACAAACAGTAGACAATTATTAACATCAACACAAGTTTATGTTATGCTTTATGAAAGTTTGCAGTTATAAATCTGGTCTGAACGGTTAATAAACATAAACAGTGAATAGTGAATACCATGCAGCGTTGCTCTGTCACTGTACTTTTGTATGTCCTAAAGTTTCCATAGCAACAGGTACAGAGATCTGTTGGGAGACTGGTGCTTAACACATGCAGTGGAGGGGGGGGGGACTTTTGTGCCCCCCCCCACATGTTTTTCGTGATTAGCACGAAAACTAAGCGGAGCAGGGCGGTGTTTTTCTTTTGCGCGACATTAACGCCAACTCAATAGCGGATCGTTTGACGCAAAAAAAAAATCGGTCGATACATTTTTGAATTATATGGATTTTCAGTCCAAGATGGCAGCCAGAATCGCGGTCAGCGAATCGATATCTTCGGAACCAACAGTCGGATCGGGATGATTCAAACGCCATTCGGTAGACAATGTCAATGTTCATCCCCGGAAACAACCTTGGACACATTGCTGGTGACCTGTGACGTCACAGAGGTCAAATTAAAAAATGTGACATTTGGCCAGATTTGACCTTCGTTACCTCGTTTGACCTTTAAGATATTGACCGAAGGCCACGAAAATGTTAGAAAATGTAGATCATCATAGCACCTACCTACCCTGTAAGTTTGATCGTTCTAGCTCTCATACTTTCGAAGGTCTTAGGGGGGACACTAAAGTGCCCCCCCCCCCTGCACTGCGTGTTAGTGGCATACCCCTCTCCACTGCACGTGTTAACTCTTGATTACAGAACTATGTACGGAACCCGGTTACGGTGGCTACGGAACCCGGTTCTGCTAAGAAGCGGAATTTGTCGCCAAACATGGATGTTATGGTTCAGGATCATTGTTTTGTTTAGTCTTTCTTGGTCGCCCCTTTGAAACAAAGGTCAAGCTGAAATAGCGCAGAAGTGAAATACAGAAGTCACGTGGAGGACGCAACTGGGTGCATCCGAGGTGGTGCGGTATTCCCAGGAATCGTGTCCCGAAATCCCAGGTGACTTCGCCAGCCTGAGCGGTACCGTGGGATTCCGTGACGTCATCAGGAATTATTCATACCTACCGAATACACGCCATGACTCATAGTTGCCCTAGAAAACGGTCGTGTTTTCAAAGAATTATTCGCAGTGTTTTCCCAGAGGACCGTTATAATGTCATTCATGCGTATTCTTGGTTTTGGCAGTGACTCCGTCCGGTATATTGCTATTTTTACTATAGGGCACTATAGGTATCCTCGAGTCACTATAGGTATCCTCAGTAGTTACCCCAAAAACTAATGCACTAATCGTGATCTTGCCATGCGGTTCGTGAATGGGCATCGTATGACCTTGTGGATGGTAGTAAAACGTCGATGCGAGCACCAGCGCCATCACCACCCTAAAAGCCAAGAGTTGCATCATTATGGTCCATGAAGCCAGGAGCGCAGCCAGGGGGAGGGAGGGAGGGAGGGAGGGAGGGAGGGAGGGAGGGAGGGAGGGAGGGAGGGAGGGAGGGAGGGAGGGAGGGAGGGAGGGAGGGAGGGAGGGAGGGAGGGAGGGAGGGAGGGAGGGAGGGAGGGAGGGAGGGAGGGAGGGAGGGAGGGAGGGAGGGAGGGAGGGAGGGAGGGAGGGAGGGAGGGGGGCAATTGCAGTGTCAGAAAAGTGACCCGTTTCTCAATTTTTCTGAACTTGGAAGTTTTGTTCCGTGAAAACTTTGACTGTAAAAAAAAAATATTTTGTTTAGTCTGCGGGTACAAATGGCTGACGATCATAAAAAATAGACTAAGACTTGACTTTCCGAACAATGGCCGGAACGTGACAGTGATGCGACACAAATTGTCAAAATAAATCGTAAGGCTGAGCCTCCAAATTCCCAACATCCGAAATTTCTGCAGTGATTTAGGGAAGGAAAACTGGTATGTTTCCAAAAATTTAACCAAAAACTTGTTAAAACCTCCCAAAAAGTGTTTGCGTATTCAGGTTCCAACCCTGCCACCGATACCATCGTCATCGGGGCCATGGATAACCCTGGGACACTAAAAACACGTTATGATAAAGACGGCAGTACTTAGACTGAGACTTGAGCCCAGTTTCCCATATACGCATACGCAACGATACAAGGTACCTTTTAAACATACGAGTGTAGAAACGAGTGTAGGGTGCGAATGAGTGTCATACGAGTGTAGGGTGTGTAGAAACGCGTATAAAAAATTACGCAAAACAAATACTGGTATACGTACGCATCAACAATTTTGTTCCGCCGCTGGCGAAAAATTGCTCTTGAAACCACTTCTCTGACATTGGGCAATTGCCCCCCCCCCCCTTACGGGTCACAAGGGGCCCCACCGAGATTGGCCCAGATACAATTTGCATTAGCTAAATGGTTTTTAAAAAGCCACAGAGGAGCCTTCAAACCAGGCGAGGGGTCACTCTTGGTGCATGTCAAGGGCCCTCAGAAACACTGAAGGGCTTTCGAAGCTAACCCATGGGGCCTCTTGGACATATCCAGGGGCCCATTGAACCCACTTATGGGCCCAAAAACCTGTCCAAGGGCCTCTCGAGCATGTCCAGGGTCCCATTGAGCCCACCCAGGGGCCCCAAAACCCGCCCAGGCCCCTCAAGCATGTCCGCCCATTGAATCTGTTCAGGCGCCTCTCGAGTCTGCCCAGGGCCCCATTATAGTCTGTTCAGGGGCCTCTCGAGCTTGCCCAGGGGCCCATTGAGTCTGTTCAGGGGCCTCTCGAACCTGCCCAGGGGCCATTCAAGTCTGCCCAGGGGCCCAGCGAGTATGTTTAGGGGCCTCTCGAGACTCGAACCTGCCCAGGGGCCTCTCGAACCTGCCCAGGGGCCTCTCGAACCTGCCCAGGGGCCTCTCCAACCTGCCCAGGGGCCTCTCGAGCTTGCCCAGGGGCCCATTGAGCCTGTTCTGGGGCCTCTCGAACCTGCCCAAAAATGGTAATTTGATAAATGTGATGTTTTTTGTAATGGGGGGGGGGGGGAATTGCAGGGTCGTCGCCGTCGGGGGGGGGGGGGGGGGTCCGGACCCCCCACTCTCAGAAGGTTGGGGAGTCGACCCCCCACTTTTTGCGGGGAAAGTTACAATTTATCGTAAAAGTTGCCTTTGCAGCAGTCAAAATCCAGCCATCCACAGTCAAAATCTGGACAATTTCACGACGCTTCGCGGCATGGCACAAGTTGCCCAATTGCTTATACAAATTTTGAAAATGGGAAAATTAATTCCATTAAGTGTCTGGCAGAGGCTCTCCTTGGCGGTAATTGCTGGCCCCAGGGACCACTCCCTTCATCAAACATTAACTTTCAAGCGGGCTACATGTTTAGCTAGGCTGCCGAGTTCCAAAAAAGGTGACGTGAACGCAAAGATGCGGACATCGGCACCCGGAAGCTGCTCCAGCGGTGCCCAACTTGCTGGATCGAAGAGCTAATAGTGGGAACTAGGCCAGGACCATCTCCCCAAGCCACCCCCCCCCCCCCCTCCCGAGGCTCCTCCAGATCCTCAGGGACCATTTATGAGCGGAAAAGTCGTTCTGCCTCTTGCTGCTTTCAAACCATTTGCACTGTTACCAGTTGTTTGTTACATTTCGGTACATCGTATAATTATTATTATCAATTATCATGTGTACTATTGAGCGCCGACTGCCACCGGTCATTGCGATTTGCTATCCGAGGCTAATGTATATGCAAAACTACCTTCATTTCAATATTTTTCATCATACCGAGATTTGCAACCAGGAAAAGGGATTGCCTGAGGCTTGGCTCCACTCACGGTCTGGTTCCAATATTAAAATTTAGTTTTCCACGACCTAAAATTAACATTTTTCACGCCGCTTCGCGGCGTCACATCGCTGGTCTTCGTCATAACGAAGCCATCGTCATCGTATTCGGTTCGTCGTAACGTTGAATTGAATGAATGGCATTTTTAGCTTCTTATCCTCTACAAGGCCCACCGCCTATATCTCTGGGTTTTATCAGGCAAACCCGTAAAAATTTCGCGCCGCTTGGCGGCGCTAAATAACAAGTACCTACTATAACATGAAAATCCACATTAAAAATTTTGCAAAGGCTTAAATAAACGCAACAAATGTTGGTACATTTTTCGCCATTTCAGCCGACCCCCCACTCATAAATTATGTGCGACGGCCGTCGACGCCCCTGGGTGGTAGTAGTACAAAACAATTGAACGATTTCCCACTCCAGAGTGTGTGCTGCAATATTTGTCAGCTAATATAGGTTTTATCTCCTGTACGGAACAATACAAATTTGTAATGCGCTCAGTACAATGCATACTGAGGGTCCTGGTCCAATCAAGTCCAAGCTATCAAAGGCTGATACAAAATATGAAATGGGGCCTCGCAAAATAAAGTGGCCGAAATCCGTAGTTTTTCATATCCAGGGGTATATTTTTCGGGGGGGGGGGGGAGCTCCACCATGACTGGCTCCCCCTTCTGAAGGTCTGGCTGCGCCCCTGCATGAAGCTCACAAGAAACTTAACAGAGAACCGAATTCCTGAGGCGGCCGAGTTGTGGTGACATCGTTCAGTTGGAATGCGGAATGACTGTTGCGCTGGAATGCGCATGGTTGTTTTCTAAGCTTCCTTTGCAATGCCTCAGCACTTTCGAACTCAACATTGACAATCTTGTATGGGAGTTTCCGATTGTGGTTATGGTATGTAGCGCTGAGTGGAACCTGCAGCAGAACTGCTGCGCCGGCGGCGAAGCAGGCATTGCAGTCGAGTTGTCGCTGCCTTTGCTTACGCTCTCCGTAAGCAAAGGCAGCGTCAAGAATACAGAATCAGCTCCGAATACGGATCGTGTGAATCGAACACGGGTAAAATCGAACACAATATTCTCTGCAACAAAACTCCGAACAGTCCTGGGTGAACACCAGCGACCTTTCGCATCGTTTCCGGAAGCGACATGTACTTCCGTTTCCCGTCGTTCAGCGGCTGGCGGACGGGCGGCCGAGCCGCTGCAAGCTTCCTGTTTGCTTCCTCTGGCCGCGGGTCTCCTATGCTCTGCAGTGCGTGTGTTTCCGTGCAGCGCTGGTCACTGACCGGGCCGGGTGCCAGCCAGCCGCCGGACTGTGTTATTGTGACTACAGCAGCAGCAGCGGTGGTGAGGATTGCATTATAGCAGTGCTGGCCGGCCGTCCGACGACCGTCGGGTGGCGGGGAGGGAGGGAGGGAGGGAGGGCAGATTGCCACATCGTGCACTGCTCTCTGACGCACGGCCGCCCCCGCCGCCCCCGCCCCGCCGTCCCCGCCGTCCCGCCGTCCAGTTGCCCGTCCGGTTGCCACACCCGGTGGGCGTGAATATGCTCTGTGCGCGACAGAGTGGTGCGGGTGGTGACAGCTGCTGACCGACCCGGCGACGCAAGGGTGGTTAGGGTCAGCTTCCTGCCTCGCTGTCCTGCCTGCATCGCTGTCCTGCCTCACTCGCTGTCCTGCCTCGCTGTCCTTCCCCTCTCCTGCCTGCCTCGCTGTCCTGCCTCGCTGTCCTTCCCCTCTCCTGCCTGCCTCGCTGTCCTGCCTCGCTGTCCTTCCCCTCTCCTGCCTGCCTCGCTGTCCTGCCTCGCTGTCCTTCCCCTCTGTCCTGCCTGCCTCGCTGTCCTGCCTCGCTGTCCTTCCCCTCTCCTGCCTGCCTCGCTGTCCTGCCTCGCTGTCCTTCCCCGCTGTCCTGCCTCGCTGTCCTGCCTCGCTGTCCTGCCTCGCTGTCCTGCCTCGCTGTCCTGCCTCGCTGTCCTGCCTCGCTGTCCTGCCTCGCTGTCCTGCCTCGCTGTCCTGCCTCGCTGTCCTGCCTCGCTGTCCTGCCTCGCTGTCCTGCCTCGCTGTCCTGCCTCGCTGTCCTGCCTCGCTGTCCTGCCTCGCTGTCCTGCCTCGCTGTCCTGCCTCGCTGTCCTGCCTCGCTGTCCTGCCTCGCTGTCCTGCCTCGCTGTCCTGCCTCGCTGTCCTGCCTCGCTGTCCTGCCTCGCTGTCCTGCCTCGCTGTCCTGCCTCGCTGTCCTGCCTCGCTGTCCTGCCTCGCTGTCCTGCCTCGCTGTCCTGCCTCGCTGTCCTGCCTGCCTCGCTGTCCTGCCTGCCTCTCTGTCCTGCCTGCCTTGCTGTCCTGTCTGCCTCGCTGTCCTGTCTGCCCAGTGTTAAATTTTTATTTTACAGTTAACTGTGCTGATGAAAAAATATATGGTTGTCAGCAGTCAGTGATGAAAAAATATGCTGACCTCTGAACACAATGATGATTTATGAGGCAGATGAACCTAAGTACGAACCTGAGTGCTGCGACCTAAAAAATTGTAAAGCTTATTATATAGCTCAAAATTTTACTGCAGCTATGCAGGATGATGATTCCTTAACTGACGTCTGACACCTACAATGGGGCCAGTATTCATGACACCTTAAAAGTTTCAAACTTTCCGAGAAGTTCTCACTTAGGTCAATTTTGAGACATGGAGCATGGCAAAGCATGAATATTTGCCATAAGCAGGTCCTGTAGGTCCTGTATGCAAACTTCTGCATGTAAACTGTTCTAAATTTAAGCTTGTGATCAGTATAGGCTACTAGGTAAACCTCCAATAAGTATGCATATATTCGTCTGGACATTAAATTGCGTTGAAGCTAGGCAATAGGCATAGTGCTGTGAATTGTGATGTTTTGTCCACACAAATGTGGAGTCCGAGAATCTTGTTTAAGGTCACACAGATATTATTTGTCTTGAAATATGTGATGTATTTAAAGAAAGATATTTAACAAAAATGCATATTTAATTTAAGAATTATAAGCCCAAGCTGTGTCTAAAAGTAATAAGCATGCTTGAAAGTTGAAGCATGGAGACTTGCAGTAGGCAGAGACTTGAAACTGGCATATAAGTGGCAAACACAGATTCAGTTTGGTTATGTATGTCATGGTTGGTTAGGTTAGGTTCGGTTATATTTGTTTTCCTAGGTATATATTTACTTTCCAGCTATTAGTGGTTTTTGAGTTGACGACTTAATGGCTATTGCAAGTTTACATTCCAAATCACGCGATAATCATCACGGACGTGCAACTACGAAGGGCCCGAGTGGCTCACTGTTGCACTAACATTTTTGTCTTGGTTTTTACCAAATAATACCTAGAATCAGGGACGTAGCCAAGGGTGGATCCTGGGGATCCTAGGATCCCCCTATGCCCTCAAAGGACCCTTTTGGGCCGACCCGCTTGGGCCCCCGGAGGGGGCCTAAAAGGAGGCCTAAAAGGAGGTCCCTCGGTGCTGAAAGAGACTTCTGGTAGGCATCCGAACTAACGCGGTTACCTAGGTACAGTTTGATAAACATTAAAACACTCTGAACAATGTCAAACTCGGGGATTTATACCCCTCCTGCCCAAACAGGAGGGATCCGGGCCCAAGTAGGAGGTCCGGGACCACGCAAGAGGGTTTCGGGCCCACGCAGGTCCGGGTCCACGCAGGTCCGGGTCCACGCAGGAGGGGTTCGGGCCCACGCAGGTCCGGGCCCACGTAGGTCCGGTCCCACGCAGGAGGGTTTCGGGCCCACGCAGGAGGGTTTCGGGCCCACGCAGGAGGGATCAGGGCCCACGCAGGAGACCCGGGCAGGTCCGGCTTCACGCAAGAGGGGTCCGGCCCACGCAGGTCCGGGCCCACGCGAGATGGTTTCGGGCCCACGCAAGATTGTTTCGGGCCCACGCAAGTCTCGTCCCGCGCAAGAGGGTTTCGGGCCCACGCAGGTTCGGGTCCACACAGGAGGGGTCCGGGCCACAGTAGGAGGTCCGGGCCCACACAAGAGGGGTTCGGGCCCACGCAGGAGGACCAGGCCCACGCAGAAAGAGTCTGGGCCCACTTAGGAGGTTCAGGCCCACGCAGGTCGGGGCCCACACAGGAGGGGTCTGGGCCCAAGCAGGAGGTCCAGGCCCACGTAGGTCCGAGCCACGCAGGAGGGGTCCAGGCGCACACAGCTCCGGCCCACGGGAAGAGTACAATTTGCATTCCGAGAATGTTCAGGGCAACCGTGGCATACCAAAATAATCGTGCAACACGCAATAGTAAACCGCGAAATAATTTGGAGAGAAAAAAAATCCTTGAAGAGATTCGAACTCCGCATCAAGCAACGTCACCTATATCAAAAGTTCGATACACTACCGACTGCGCTATTTGACTCGGGGCGCCTCCGCGCGGAGAAACGGGATGTGATCCGAGCCGCGGATGCGGCCGGTGTCTTGTGCAATGCAATTTTCACCCTGTACGCCGTAGGAATCAGGCGTTAAATCAAGATTACGAAGTGTTCCAGTTCCAAATATGCGCTAGTATTTGTATATACCGTGAATACGCTGCGCGATTTGTTGCGTCAGATTCATCGTTTCAAGAGTCAAAAGAGTCTGTGCTGCTAAAACATTTTATTCACGGCAGTCTCCCACGGAACTTTCATCCCGAAAATGAGGGTAACTTTGAGGGGCTATTGCTAGTCTTCTGTGCAACAGATCATGTAATAATCATACCAGATGACGTAGCTTGAACTCCCTCGTCATCCATACAAATATTACAGTCTATCTTTCACAAACAAACCAAATATTCGGCGTCCATGTTGTAGCCTGGACACCATTCAAATGATGATTTTTTCGGGAATTTACAAAGGAGATATTCGGGTATGGTATACCATATAATAAATTATTTGTACCACTTATTAGGAAAGATTAACGATCAATTTTCAGAAAACATGTTGGTTTTAGGTAAATATGCCTCAGCCATCCCGACGAGAGGCATTTATTTCTTACCTGTATTAGAGACATATTTCATAGTCAGACACCTTGTGGAAAACAACCCTCATTTAATAAATATAAGACTCATAAAGGGAAAATAACCATGCAATGTCTGGAGGATGAATCAGGCTATCCGATCCTGCATTCAGAATCTGCCATTTAACTTTCGTTAATCCGTGAGAAATCCCCGCGTTTACCTGGAAATTTCATCATTAGCCTGGTCAACTTCATCCCAATTTCATTCCAATTCATCCTGAATTTCATCCTGCATCTGGGCTCTTGTCTTCGCCTGATATGTGTGTAAATGTGTAGACATAATACAATTCTGAATTCAATTTTTAGGGGAAAAAATATATATACAATGTTAAGCAATAATTAGCGATAATTCCTTTCTTTTCTGAGTAATGTTTTATGGTATCCCTGATAAGGTCAGGCCCACGCAGGAGCATGAGGCAAAGAAGCTGTTCATGTGACGTTTCTTGCGCTAAGAAAATTGTTGCCCAGGCTCACAGCGTGTTTGTGTAACAGGTTGGGCACGTCTTCATTCCTCTTTCTTAGATATTTAAATTACTGTAGTTGTACCTTAGTTTTGTGTTGAAAATATGCAAGCCATAAAAGCAAATTCCTTATTCTTGTATACTAGTATACTTGTATTGCAGAATAGTGGTGAGAATTTCAATTGATCAATATTTATTCACTTCGCTGATATTTTGATTATGTGTTGGCGGAATATAACACAAATAAGCTTATATTTTTGACTATAGTTGAAAGTAATTTCCTACAGTCAAGGATGAAAAATGGTCTCAAGGATGACAAATCAGACCTTTTCATTACCTGTGATTTGCCAGGTAATATTCCCAAAAATTTCACACTGTGTCTGCCTCGCTGTCCTGTCTGCCTCGCTGTCCTGTCTGCCTCGCTGTCCTGCCTCGCTGTCTTCAGGGAGGGCACTCGAGTCTTCAGCTAAGGCACTAGGGCATCGCTCTCACGCGTGGTAACAGTTCCGGTTTGGTGACACATCGATGTCCGGGCAACAGCACAGGCTTTGATCCAGCGGTGTCCTCACAGCAGCACGCGGTTAGGTGGGATTGTCACCGCCAAACCTGTCTGATTCCGTCTCCAAACTCATTCATAAGCGCTCTGCCGTAACCGGCTGGAAAATTTCCCTTTGTTTACCAATGAGCTAAGGTGTCAAATTGTTGCGCCTCTCCATTTCCTTATTGGGCTAGCTGGTTTCCTTTCCTGGATTGCTGCCGCTATATCGCCTTAGCGGTATTTTTTCGACAATCATCGCCAGAAGCTAACGGCGCCGTCTCGCTGGGCAAGCTGCAAATGTAGCTACGTTTGCGGATACAGTCGCTCCCCGATATATGGAGCGGCGTCAATCACTCAGGGGCTCACGCCGCCGACCGACCGACCACCACTCAACCCGACGCCAACTGATTCAGACTCCGCACCCAGACTCGGCTACCTGACCGGCGGCCTGCCCCACACGACCGCGGCCCCAGCTACTCACGGCCCCACACGACCGCGTCGAGAGCGGGCTGCGTATCGACAGCACACCGGAGCAGTAGAGGGCAGCGCCTCCTCCGGCCACGCCCGGATCGACTCCGCCGGGGTGGAGCGCAACAGAGGGCAACGCCTCTCTCTGCCGGCCACGCCCGACGGAGCCGGCGGACCGCGTGCTCCGCTGCCCGCCCGGACTCCGCACCCAGAGGCCGAGCGTCGGCCGAGCGTCGGCCGGACGGGAAATCTGTGACGTCACGGGCTGCACGGTTCCGGCCTGTCTGCCGGTGTGTCGACGCGGCGGCGTGTCGGCGTGACCCCGACCGCGGCGGCGGCGTGCTGAGCTTTACGATTACTAACTATACGGCCCTGGTGCAGAGTGCACCTGGCCGGCCGGGCGGCGTGCTCGCGTGCCGCCGGGCCGCCGGGCCGCCGTGTTTGGGTGATTGGTCGCCGGCGCTGTTTTCTGAAGATGACGTCACCCGGTACGGATGGGCCGGGCCCGGACGGAGGGAGTGGCGTGGAAGCTGGAAATGTTGGGAAGCTCAGGCGGCTGCCGGTACTCTGTTGACTCATGTTGACTCAGGCGTTTCGGAAGAGCGGGTGAATGTTTCCGTGCTTCGAAGGATGGGTCTGGTTCTTATCCACGTCAGTTCGGTGAGGATAGGTTGTGCAAGATTCCATACCAGTTGCACACGGTATGAAGACCCACACACAGCAATTTAAACACTGCATCTAGATAACATTCAACAGTAAAGTACAACAGACCCTGTGTAGCCTACAGTTGCGTACGCGGATAATCGCGCAAGATACAGCCATCTTCGGAACCAACTTACCGACCTTCTTAGTCTCCGTCAGTTAACGTTTATGTTTAAGAAGAATGCTCTTTGAGGTGGTTTTACAGCATGTCTGAGAAGGTAATCAAGTTATCATCTATTTTCCTTCTCTGCGCGGCCCAACCTGTGCAGTGCCCATTGTCAACATAAAGACCATGCCAGTCGATCCACCCCATGCTTACCATGAGGTCACTTTCCAGGCTATGCTTGTCCAGCTTCGCATGTTTACTGAGGTCACTTCCCGTTTCACCACATGACCCCTGCGCCCAGCGTGGCAGTTCGGAGACGGCTCAGCACGCCGCTCTGTGCTGCGGCGTACCGTGTGACCTTGAAGCGGCACTCCGCCCTGGGCAGACTGGATTTCCAAACTCCCGAGACTGAAGTACCCACTGGCCTACTTTCCGGCTGACCTACTGCCGGTATGTGCGTTGCGGTGCAGTTTGCCACTGGGCGGTGGCGGCGGCGGCGTTGGCGTTGGCGTTGGCTACGTCACGCGCCAGTCAGGGTCGTCTCATCCCGCCGCCAGGGCGGAGCGGCCGGCGTGGCTGAACACGCGGATGGCAGCGTGGTCACACGGTCGTTAAACTCGACCCTCGTGGCTCGGCCTAGCAGCGACAGCAGCAGCAGCGGCGTAGGTGGCGGCGCTGTCTGGGCTACCGGCGCCGGCGCCACCGTGGCACGGCACGCGCTGGGAGGGGCCCGCTGCCAAGTGTGCCGTCCGCCGCCCGCCGCCGCCGCCCGCCGCCGGTCCTGACCGGGCCGGCTGGCGGGGCCGCTGTTTGGAGCAGGGCCGTTTGGTGCGGTGACGCCGCCTGGCGGACGGCGGACCGTGTCCTGTTCAGGGGCCGACAGCGACTCGACTCGGCTCGTCTCGGCGTGGTGGAACGCGCCGGGACGCTGACTCGACGCCAGTCGACCGTGGCGAGGTCGAGATAGCGCCGGGCAGCCGGACACCATGACCAAAACACTTGACCGGAGGCGCCCCGCCGCTGCCCCCGTCCGGCCGAACTCCCTCGGGGCAGGCGCGGCCGCGGGCGGTCCCCCCCCCTCCCCCCACACACTGTGCGGGGGTCGGGATGACCAGAGGAAGAGGTCGCTGAGGTTGAGAGTGGACGCTGCTACTCGGGAATTGGGGTGTGCCACAAACAGTGGCAGCTGTTTAGTTATTCGTGTGGGAGAACCGAGTGGGTTGTTGCATATTACCCACTGGGAGATACCGACGAAATGATGCTCGTGTTCTTGGTGGCCATTTGGAAAGATCTGACTGAAAGGCCAGCCTATGAGCTTTTGAAGACTTTACTATGAGCTTTTTGGGTGGTTGAAATTCAGACTGGTTATTGATTCACCTTTTTTTGGAAGGATTCAATCACGATTCATTTTGGAATATGAATGATTCAGTCACCGTTTGATTCATGGATAACCATTTTGAGAAATGATTCTTTCCGATTCAAAGAATCATTTTTTTAAATCAAATCACGTTTGACTCGCCATTGAACTAGCATTGCACAGTCTTTTTGATTCAATCAGCCTTGTTTCTATGCGGGTTTTGATTCAATCATGATTCATGAATACAAAAAATGCGGTGGTGAATCGATTCTTCTTTGATTCAAGGGATTTTGATTGAACGATTCCAGTCGATTCAATCAGAGTCGAATCAATAACCAGTCTGGGCTGAATTCGATTGGATGTCAAGATAATCCCGCGAATGATGTGAAGTCACCATGTTTCATGACGTTTCACGCCATGTTTTATTTAAGTGAAGGGATTCCACACCCTGTGGCGGATTATTTCCAGCCTGGATTTCCCTGGATTGCCCGGGATCTGGGGATTTATATGCAGTTTTTGTTGTTGGTGAAACTACCGTAATCCCGCGGCGCTGCTCTTTTTGCCGTGGCTGTCACGCCGTAATCCCGCGGCGCTGCTCTTTTTGCCGTGGCTGTCACGCCGTAATCCCGCGGTGCTGCTCTTTTTGCCGTGGCTGTCGCCGTAATCCCGCGGTGCTGCTCTTTTTGCCGTGGCTGTCACGCCGTAATCCCGCGGTGCTGCTCTTTTTGCCGTGGCTGTCACGCCGTAATCCCGCGGTGCTGCTCTTTTTGCCGTGGCTGTCACGCCGTAATCCCGCGGTGCTGCTCTTTTTGCCGTGGCTGTCGCCGTAATCCCGCGGCGCTGCTCTTTTTGCCGTGGCTGTCACGCCGTAATCCCGCGGTGCTGCTCTTTTTGCCGTGGCTGTCACGCCGTAATCCCGCGGTGCTGCTCTTTTTGCCGTGGCTGTCACGCCGTAATCCCGCGGCGCTGCTCTTTTTGCCGTGGCTGTCACGCCGTAATCCCGCGGCGCTGCTCTTTTTGCCGTGGCTGTCACGCCGTAATCCTGCGATGCTGCTCTTTTTGCCGTGGCTGTCACGCCGTAATCCCGCGATGATGCTCTTTTTGCCGTGGCTGTCACGCCGTAATCCCGCGATGCTGCTCTTTTTGCCGTGGCTGTCACGCCGTAATCCCGCGGTGCTGCTCTTTTTGCCGTGGCTGTCACGCCGTAATTCCGCGGCGCTGCTCTTTTTGCCGTGGCTGTCACGCCGTAATCCCGCGATGCTGCTCTTTTTGCCGTGGCTGTCACGTCGTAATCCCGCGGTGCTGCTCTTTTTGCCGTGGCTGTCACGCCGTAATCCCGCGGTGCTGCTCTTTTTGCCGTGGCTGTCACGCCGTAATTCCGCGGCGCTGCTCTTTTTGCCGTGGCTGTCACGCCGTAATCCCGCGATGCTGCTCTTTTTGCCGTGGCTGTCACGTCGTAATCCCGCGGTGCTGCTCTTTTTGCCGCGGCTGTCACGGTGCTTCTCCTCTATTTTTCGTCCGTGTTGTTTTTACCGCCGTAGCTCTTCTGACGTAGCTTTTGCAACTGCGGAATGCGGTTTAACAACAGCTGTTCAAATACTGATTTTCATCAGAGTTTCGAGTGTTATTTTTATTGATTGATTATTGGTTTATTTTCATACGCCTCCCGCCAGAGACCTGCTGATGGGACGGTCATGAACAGTGACGGTGGACAGTCATCTGCGCCTATGTAGCTGCCTTTATGCCAAATGGCTTGTGCAGTACTTTAAAGCCCATATCGTCCTAGAGCTGAATCATCCGCGTGCCGTAGTACTATAAGTGAATCTGACTTCATCCATATGCTAAACATACCCCGACTGCCATGCTGCGTCACCGCGATCAGTAGTGCAGATTAGTCACAATCAGTGCAGCCCGGCTATAGCAGCGTCACCGTGATCAGTAGTGCAGATTAGTCACAATCAGTGCAGCCCGGCTATAGCAGCGTCACCGTGATCAGTAGTGCAGATTAGTCACAATCAGTGCAGCCCGGCTATAGCAGCGTCACCGTGATCAGTAGTGAAGATTAGTCACAATCAGTGCAGCCCGTCTATAGCAGCGTCACCGTGATCAGTAGTGAAGATTAGTCACAATCAGTGCAGCCGGCTATAGCAGCGTCACCGCGATCTGTAGTGAAGATTAGTCACAATCAGTGCAGCCCGGCTATAGCAGCGTCACCGCGATCAGTAGTGCAGATTAGTCACAATCAGTGCAGCCCGGCTATAGCAGCGTCACCGCGATCAGTAGTGCAGATTAGTCACAATCAGTGCAGCCCGGCTATAGCAGCGTCACCGCAATCAGTAGTGCAGATTAGTCACAATCAGTGCAGCCCGGCTATAGCAGCGTCACCGTGATCAGTAGTGAAGATTAACCACAATCAGTGCAGCCCGGCTATAGCAGCGTCACCGCGATCAGTAGTGCAGATTAGTCACAATCAGTGCAGCCCGGCTATAGCAGCGTCACCGCGATCAGTAGTGAAGATTAGTCACAATCAGTGCAGCCCGGCTATAGCAGCGTCACCGTGATCAGTAGTGCAGATTAGTCACAATCAGTGCAGCCCGGCTATAGCAGCGTCACCGTGATCAGTAGTGCAGATTAGTCACAATCAGTGCAGCCCGGCTATAGCAGCGTCACCGCGATCAGTAGTGCAGATTAGTCACAATCAGTGCAGCCTGGTTATAGCAGCGTCACCGCGATCAGTAGTGAAGATTAACCACAATCAGTGCAGCCCGTCTATAGCAGCGTCACCGCGATCAGTAGTGAAGATTAGTCACAATCAGTGCAGCCCGGCTATAGCAGCGTCACCGCGATCAGTAGTGAAGATTAGTCACAATCAGTGCAGCCCGGCTATAGCAGCGTCACCGCGATCAGTAGTGAAGATTAGTCACAATCAGTGCAGCCCGTCTATAGCAGCGTCACCGCGATCAGTAGTGAAGATTAGTCACAATCAGTGCAGCCCGGCTATAGCAGCGTCACCGCGATCAGTAGTGAAGATTAGTCACAATCAGTGCAGCCCGGCTATAGCAGCGTCACCGCGATCAGTAGTGCAGATTAGCCACAATCAGTGCAGCCTGGTTATAGCAGCGTCACCGCGATCAGTAGTGAAGATTAGTCACAATCAGTGCAGCCCGGCTATAGCAGCGTCACCGTGATCAGTAGTGAAGATTAGTCACAATCAGTGCAGCCCGGCTATAGCAGCGTCACCGCGATCTGTAGTGAAGATTAGTCACAATCGGTGCAGTCCGGCTATACCCACGCCGCCCCGGAGCGCGGGGCGCAGGCGCCGCGGCCAGCGCGGGGCCACAATCAGTGTGGCCCGGCTATACGATTGTGACACACCGTCGGGCGACTCATCCACCCACCCACCCATTGAGCTATCAACACTCGTGAACGCCTGGTTGGTATTGGCTGAGCGAACCTCGCGCTGCGTGATGCCGCTGGGCCGCTCACATGCCGTGCAATCCCCATGACGCGGCACCGTGGCCGCGTGGCTTCCCGCCTCCCCCGCCTCCCGCACGGCTTCCATGGATCGCCGGTAACGTGGGGGCAGTGGCGCTCACGTCATCGTCATTGGGCCTGTTCCCGTGGCACCTCTAACCTCCTCCAGGTTGCTCCAACTTGCAACTGTCCTATACTAATGCGCAGACAGTTGCAAGTTGGAGCAACTTTAGAGGAGGTTAGAGGCGCCACTGGAACAGGCCCATTCTGTAGTGGGAGTAGAGGCCAGCCAATGCCGCTGCCCGGCCGCCCGGACGGCCCGGCCCGGCCTGGCCGCCCCGCACCGGACCGTCCGTCCGGGCGCCATATTTGGTTGTGTTTACCCTCCCACTCCCTGCCCTCGGTGTCCGGTGTGGCCCGGCCGGCCGTCCGTCCATCCGGCTTTTCGGTTGGAGTGTACGGTGGGGCTGCCCCCGCGTGTCACGCTGCCACGCGCTGCCGATGGCACCGCGTTGGCCCCGCGCTCCGGGGCGGCGTGGGCGAGGGGCGCTCCCTCCCCCTCCCCCTCCCCCTCCCGGCAGCAGCGGGCAGCGGCAGTGGAATTCTTTGTCGGCAGCTGTGTGGCCCCCGCCGGTGCCCCCGGCCGGCCGACCGACCGACCGGCGCTGCCCGCATACCTGTCTCCCCAACCAACACTCCGCCGCCGTCGGCCGCCGCTCCTGTCTCAAGGTCACACGGCGTGAACGTAAACACTCGAGTTTTAGTGGCCGGCCGCCAGGGGCGCCACCACACTGTGGCGCCGCTGCGTACGTCGCCTGGTGGTGGCCGCGGGAACTACTGACTGGTAAACAGGCGGGGACGGCCTTGAACTGGCATCGATTATCGGCACTGGCCGGGGCGATCCGGGGCGAGCCGAGTGCGTGTGTGCGTACTGGGCAGGTAAATCATGGTTATGAGGGCGTTATATGACGGATGGCCAACGGGGAAACAGAATTGATACGTTTCATGGGATCGTACAATTTCATTCATTTCAGTGTTAAGCTGTCGGAAGCAGTCGCTCTACAATCTATGTACATGGGTGATGACATAGGACTACAATGCACCATTGCAGCGCAGCGAGGTCGATAGGGCCGTTCCCTGTCTATTTAACACTGAGCTTTAAGCTGCTCAGGACGTGATAGGACAAGGGCCATTCGATGGCCACGTTGATAGCTAGTTTACATGAAGGTGCGGCGGCCGGGAATCCCTGGCGACGCTGCCTTTAGTGGGCTCCCCCCACTGTAGGCATGTGTCATGGTTCCTTGTAATGTAATTATATCGGCTGACGGATTCCATGAGTTTGTTATTATCAACTGAAGTCAACATTAGCAGGTTATCCGAATGGCAGGGGTGTTTTGCGCCCGGAATCCCATTTTGGGTGAATTGTTTGCTCTGCGATAATTGTTTGCTCGTTGGCAGATTTGTTTGCCGTATTGCACTGACTGGAGGGCTGGTGTTCATCACGATGCTGCCATCCGAGTGACATCAAATCGGCATTCAGAGCGTGCTTCGACCGTGCGAGAATGGGATGTTGCAACAGAACCTATCCTGTTCAACGCTTCACTGGCGCTTTTCCATCCATCGTACCAGTCTTGGTGAAGTGTTTCTGCCCAACGTAGATAAAACAAGTTGAACATTACATTGTTTAACCCTCGCCCGGGTAGGGCAAAATCGTTGTGATGTTGTGGGGGGGGGGGGGGGGGGGTAGGGGTAGGGGTAGGGGTAGGGGTAGGGGTAGGGGTAGGGGTAGGGGTAGGGGTAGGGGGTAGGTAGGTAGGTAGGGTATACGACCCCCCCTTAGCGTTTCGCCCCATAATTGAGCTAGAGCTTCGAGTCAAAGACGAGCGTGTTGCTTGTGACAAGAGGAAGCCGCTGATATCCGATTATAAGGTATTTGGTCATTAGGTGACCTCCGAGGTCATGTCAGTGACCCAAAAGTCATCAAAATTGTAAATGCGTATAAATTGAATTTTATCGAGCTAGAATCGTGAATGAGCATATCATAGTGCTTAATGGGTGCCAAATTCGTAATCAGCGTCACAAAATGTCCTAAAAACTGCCAAATTCCATAAAGGTCATGTCAGGTCATCTGAGGTCAGTAACCTCGGTTGACCTGTGGAAGCGCATGACCCCAGTGGAACATATAATTATGTAAAATGGATCCCAAATTTGAAATCAGCGTCACAAAATGTCCTAGAAACCGCCAGAAGCCCAACAAAGTCATCTGAGGTCATCGGAGGTCAATGACCTCAGTTGACCTCTGAAAAGGTCAATCGATGTCACAATCTCAGTGGAAACCACAACTGTCACCTGGAAACACCTGTGCATATGCTCATGAACAACAAACACTCGAAAACTGCACAAGTTACAAGCATCGATATTGCGGGACGCCAGTTGCGCCTGACATGACCTTGAGAAACAGGTCACGGGTCATGTTGGTTAGAAATTCAAAATTTTCAGAGTATGTGGGAAATGTTTTCAAAAGTAGGGTACTGAAAGAAATCGGTTGGAAACTACGCGAGTTATTCCAGAAAAACTGAGGGGGGGGGGGGGGGCATCCACCCCTACCCGGGCGAGGGTTGATGCAGATTACTGGTGGCTTCTTCAGCGGTCGGGGCTATCGCCTCCATCGGTATCTGCGCCCAGCTTGGAGTGGTGATCTGGTACGGTGCCGGAAGTGACGTCAGTCGGCTGTCGGGTTGTCAACGCTGAACCGATGTTTGGCGTGGTCATTTGAGAGGCTGAGTGTAGCTAAATGTGTAGCCGAGCAATGTCTGCCGACTGCCGACTGCCGACTGACTTACTGAGTACCAGTCAGGACAGTGCATTGCGTCCGGGATGAGATGCGAGACTTGACTCGGGTTGGTGCAGTCGCCAGCGACGATACCGGCTAGTCCACTGATTGATGAGTTGCTCGTGTATCAGTAGGCTTGTTGATGTCTGCCCCTCGCGTCGTACTGTTGTTGTTTTGCTGTCGCCCGTAACGGAACCCGTAACGCTTTGCTGTCGCCCGTAACGGAACCCGTAACGCCCCGCTGTCGCCCGTAACGCCCCGCTGTCGCCCGTAACGGAACTCGTAACGCCCCGCTGTCGCCCGTAACGGAACCCGTAACGCCCCGATGTCGCTCGTAACGGAACCCGTAACGCCCCGCTGTCGCCCGTAACGGAACCCGTAACGCCCCGCTGTCGCCCGTCACGGAACCCGTAACGCCCCGCTATCGCCCGTAACGGAACCCGTAACGCCCCGCTATCGCCCGTAACGGAACCCGTAACGCCCCGCTGTCGCCCGTAACGGAACCCGTAACGACCCGCGACTAGCCACTTGTGCCACCGCATCATCCCCATATGGATACGACAGGTTATGTCATCTCGCCATCACTGACATCTGGGACTGCAGTCGTATCCGCTGTCACCACTGCTGTCGTTGAAATCCTCAGTACTGCGTCCGCTGGGACTGCAGTCGTATCCGCTGTCACCACTGCTGTCGTTGAAATCCTCAGTACTGCGTCCGCTAGTGCTGCCGTACATCTGTCAGTCGGTCTGTGACCTGGGTATCCGTGAGCTGATCCGGCTGCTGCGCTGCCCGTCACCACTGTCTGTCTGTCTGTCTGTCTGTCTGTCTGTCTGTCTGTCTGTCTGTCTGTCTGTCTGTCTGTCTGTCTGTCTGTCTGTCTGTCTGTCTGTCTGTCTGTCTGTCTGTCTGTCTGTCTGTCTGTCTGTCTGTCTGTCTGTCTGTCTGTCTGTCTGTCTGTCTGTCTGTCTGTCTGTCTGTCTGTCTGTCTGTCTGTCTGTCTGTCTGTCTGTCTGTCTGTCTGTCTGTCTGTCTGTCTGTCTGTCTGTCTGTCTGTCTGTCTGTCTGTCTGTCTGTCTGTCTGTCTGTCTGTCTGTCTGCCTGCCTGTCTGCGTGTCCGTCACTTGCCCCCACCCCTCCGCCGCCTCCTCCTATCTCCGCAGCACATTGTCTCTGTGTCGATCATCTGACCTCGCTGCTCCTCTCCTGTGTCTCCACATCGCTACCGTACCTCTATCACCCGTCATCGCTGTCTGTGCGGCTGTCAAGTGTCACATGACTCGTCATAGCTAGCTGTTAATGCGTGACGTGCCGCCTACGCTGTGTCTCTCTGCCGGTGTGTTGGCCTGCCACCTGACCTCGGTCCTCTCTGCCTCTCCTCAGCGCGGCCAACAGTTGTCCGGCGAGCCCACGCGGCGGCTCCGGCCGGCGGCGGGCCATCGCCGAGTCGCTGGTGCAGGCGGCGTACGCGGCGGTACGGACGGACCAGCAGCGGCAGAGGGGCCACCTGGCGACGGCCGAGCACCAGTACCAGCCGGCCGGCAGGGAGCGAGAGGGTCAGTAGTCAGTACTCAGCTCTGCACCCGGCGTAACACGGCGTAACACGGCGGTGGACAGATGACGGCACCGGCAAACCGCCAGCAGTGGCAACCTATTTGGTTTAGGACTGGGTTAGAGCGGGTGAGAGATTGGGACCAGAATCGAAACATGGGTGGTGTTTGGGGTTTCATAAGGACCATCGAGAACTAGCTGAACAAAATGCTATATTATATGTAGAAGTGGTGTTGTTTGTCTTGCCTGTTACAAATCAGCTTGGTGGCCTATCGTTTTACCGTTTGCTCCAGGATAAGCATGCCTTGTCACGACCGCGGACATTGTGTGCCAAGTGTTGCCATTGTTTTCCCGGCCACTGACCCCGCTCTGCCGTCTCCGTCCGTCTCCACAGAGATCACGCTGCACTATCACCAGGAGGAGCCCCTGCTGCACCACACCTACAGTAACGGCAGCGGCGGCGGTGGAGGAGGCGGCGGAGGCGGCGGAGGCGGTGGAGGCGGTGGAGGCGGAGGCGGCGGAGGCGGCGGCGGAGGAGGCGGCGGCGGGACGGTGTCTGATGATACTGTCAGGATGACGGCGGCCGGCACCTTCCCGGCCCCCACCCCCACCTCGGCAGCGGCCGCAGCAGCCGCCGCCGCCCCGCCGCGCGCCGGCAGTCCGGTCAGGGTGAGTGACTCGGGGGTGACACGGCGGTGACTGCTTCATTGATCTCTGCTGTAGAGGAACATGCTGTGTGTTTGGCGGTTAGTGGATGTGGTGAGGAACATGCTGTGTGTTTGGCGGTTAGTGGATGTGGTGAGGAACATGCTGTGTGTTTGGCGGCTAGTGGATGTGGTGAGGAACATGCTGTGTGTTTGGCGGTTAGTGGATGTGGTGAGGAACATGCTGTGTGTTTGGCGGCTAGTGGATGTGGTGAGGAACATGCTGTGTGTTTGGCGGTTAGTGGATGTGGTGAGGAACATGCTGTGTGTTTGGCGGCTAGTGGATGTGGTGAGGAACATGCTGTGTGTTTGGCGGTTAGTGGATGTGGTGAGGAACATGCTGTGTGTTTGGCGGCTAGTGGATGTGGTGAGGAACATGCTGTGTGTTTGGCGGTTAGTGGATGTGGTGAGGAACATGCTGTGTGTTTGGCGGCTAGTGGATGTGGTGAGGAACATGCTGTGTGTTTGGCGGTTAGTGGATGTGGTGAGGAACATGCTGTGTGTTTGGCGGTTAGTGGATGTGGTGAGGAACATGCTGTGTGTTTGGCGGTTAGTGGATGTGGTGAGGAACATGCTGTGTGTTTGGCGGTTAGTGGATGTGGTGAGGAACATGCTGTGTGTTTGGCGGCTAGTGGATGTGGTGAGGAACATGCTGTGTGTTTGGCGGTTAGTGGATGTGGTGAGGAACATGCTGTGTGTTTGGCGGTTAGTGGATGTGGTGAGGAACATGCTGTGTGTTTGGCGGCTAGTGGATGTGGTGAGGAACATGCTGTGTGTTTGGCGGTTAGTGGATGTGGTGAGGAACATGCTGTGTGTTTGGCGGTTAGAGGAACATGCTGTGTGTTTGGCGGTTAGTGGATGTGGTGAGGAACATGCTGTGTGTTTGGCGGCTAGTGGATGTGGTGAGGAACATGCTGTGTGTTTGGCGGTTAGTGGATGTGGTGAGGAACATGCTGTGTGTTTGGCGGCTAGTGGATGTGGTGAGGAACATGCTGTGTGTTTGGCGGTTAGTGGATGTGGTGAGGAACATGCTGTGTGTTTGGCGGCTAGTGGATGTGGTGAGGAACATGCTGTGTGTTTGGCGGTTAGTGGATGTGGTGAGGAACATGCTGTGTGTTTGGCGGTTAGTGGATGTGGTGAGGAACATGCTGTGTGTTTGGCGGTTAGTGGATGTGGTGAGGAACATGCTGTGTGTTTGGCGGTTAGTGGATGTGGTGAGGAACATGCTGTGTGTTTGGCGGCTAGTGGATGTGGTGAGGAACATGCTGTGTGTTTGGCGGTTAGTGGATGTGGTGAGGAACATGCTGTGTGTTTGGCGGTTAGTGGATGTGGTGAGGAACATGCTGTGTGTTTGGCGGCTAGTGGATGTGGTGAGGAACATGCTGTGTGTTTGGCGGTTAGTGGATGTGGTGAGGAACATGCTGTGTGTTTGGCGGTTAGAGGAACATGCTGTGTGTTTGGCGGTTAGTGGATGTGGTGAGGAACATGCTGTGTGTTTGGCGGTTAGTGGAACATGCTGTGTGTTTGGCGGTTAGAGGAACATGCTGTGTGTTTGGCGGTTAGTGGAACATGCTGTGTGTTTGGCGGTTAGAGGAACATGCTGTGTGTTTGGCGGTTAGTGGATGTGGTGAGGAACATGCTGTGTGTTTGGCGGTTAGTGGAACATGCTGTGTGTTTGGCGGTTAGTGGATGTGGTGAGGAACATGCTGTGTGTTTGGCGGTTAGTGGAACATGCTGTGTGTTTGGCGGTTAGTGGATGTGGTGAGGAACATGCTGTGTGTTTGGCGGTTAGTGGATGTGGTGAGGAACATGCTGTGTGTTTGGCGGCTAGTGGATGTGGTGAGGAACATGCTGTGTGTTTGGCGGTTAGTGGATGTGGTGAGGAACATGCTGTGTGTTTGGCGGCTAGTGGATGTGGTGAGGAACATGCTGTGTGTTTGGCGGTTAGTGGATGTGGTGAGGAACATGCTGTGTGTTTGGCGGCTAGTGGATGTGGTGAGGAACATGCTGTGTGTTTGGCGGTTAGTGGATGTGGTGAGGAACATGCTGTGTGTTTGGCGGCTAGTGGATGTGGTGAGGAACATGCTGTGTGTTTGGCGGTTAGTGGATGTGGTGAGGAACATGCTGTGTGTTTGGCGGTTAGTGGATGTGGTGAGGAACATGCTGTGTGTTTGGCGGTTAGTGGATGTGGTGAGGAACATGCTGTGTGTTTGGCGGTTAGTGGATGTGGTGAGGAACATGCTGTGTGTTTGGCGGCTAGTGGATGTGGTGAGGAACATGCTGTGTGTTTGGCGGTTAGTGGATGTGGTGAGGAACATGCTGTGTGTTTGGCGGTTAGTGGATGTGGTGAGGAACATGCTGTGTGTTTGGCGGCTAGTGGATGTGGTGAGGAACATGCTGTGTGTTTGGCGGTTAGTGGATGTGGTGAGGAACATGCTGTGTGTTTGGCGGTTAGAGGAACATGCTCTGTGTTTGGCGGTTAGTGGATGTGGTGAGGAACATGCTGTGTGTTTGGCGGCTAGTGGATGTGGTGAGGAACATGCTGTGTGTTTGGCGGTTAGTGGATGTGGTGAGGAACATGCTGTGTGTTTGGCGGCTAGTGGATGTGGTGAGGAACATGCTGTGTGTTTGGCGGTTAGTGGATGTGGTGAGGAACATGCTGTGTGTTTGGCGGCTAGTGGATGTGGTGAGGAACATGCTGTGTGTTTGGCGGTTAGTGGATGTGGTGAGGAACATGCTGTGTGTTTGGCGGTTAGTGGATGTGGTGAGGAACATGCTGTGTGTTTGGCGGTTAGTGGATGTGGTGAGGAACATGCTGTGTGTTTGGCGGTTAGTGGATGTGGTGAGGAACATGCTGTGTGTTTGGCGGTTAGTGGATGTGGTGAGGAACATGCTGTGTGTTTGGCGGCTAGTGGATGTGGTGAGGAACATGCTGTGTGTTTGGCGGTTAGTGGATGTGGTGAGGAACATGCTGTGTGTTTGGCGGCTAGTGGATGTGGTGAGGAACATGCTGTGTGTTTGGCGGTTAGTGGATGTGGTGAGAAACATGCTGTGTGTTTGGCGGTTAGAGGAACATGCTGTGTGTTTGGCGGTTAGTGGATGTGGTGAGGAACATGCTGTGTGTTTGGCGGTTAGTGGAACATGCTGTGTGTTTGGCGGTTAGAGGAACATGCTGTGTGTTTGGCGGTTAGTGGAACATGCTGTGTGTTTGGCGGTTAGAGGAACATGCTGTGTGTTTGGCGGTTAGTGGATGTGGTGAGGAACATGCTGTGTGTTTGGCGGTTAGTGGAACATGCTGTGTGTTTGGCGGTTAGTGGATGTGGTGAGGAACATGCTGTGTGTTTGGCGGTTAGTGGAACATGCTGTGTGTTTGGCGGTTAGTGGATGTGGTGAGGAACATGCTGTGTGTTTGGCGGTTAGTCGATGTGGTGAGGAACATGCTGTGTGTTTGGCGGTTAGAGGAACATGCTGTGTGTTTGGCGGTTAGTGGAACATGCTGTGTGTTTGGCGGTTAGTCGATGTGGTGAGGAACATGCTGTGTGTTTGGCGGTTAGAGGAACATGCTGTGTGTTTGGCGGTTAGTGGAACATGCTGTGTGTTTGGCGGTTAGTCGATGTGGTGAGGAACATGCTGTGTGTTTGGCGGTTAGAGGAACATGCTGTGTGTTTGGCGGTTAGTGGAACATGCTGTGTGTTTGGCGGTTAGTCGATGTGGTGAGGAACATGCTGTGTGTTTGGCGGTTAGTGGATGTGGTGTGTGTGTGTGGTGTGTGTGTGTGGTGTGTGTGGTGTGTGTGTGGTGTGTGTGTGGTGTGTGTGTGGTGTGTGTGTGGTGTGTGTGTGGTGTGTGTGTGTGTGTGTGTGTGTGTGTGTGTGTGTGTGTGTGTGTGTGTGTGTGTGTGTGTGTGTGTGTGTGTGTGTGTGTGTGTGTGTGGTGTGTGTGTGGTGTGTGTGTGGTGTGTGTGTGTGTGTGTGTGTGTGTGTGTGTGTGTGTGTGTGTGTGTGTGTGTGTGTGTGTGTGTGTGTGTGTGTGTGTGTGTGTGTGTGTGTGTGTGTGTGTGTGTGTGTGTGTGTGTGTGTGTGTGTGTGTGTGTGTGTGTGTGTGTGTGTGTGTGTGTGTGTGTGTGTGTGTGTGTGTGTGTGTGTGTGTGTGTGTGTGTGTGTGTGTGTGTGTGTGTGTGTGTGTGTGTGTGTGTGTGTGTGTGTGTGTGTGTGTGTGTGTGTGTGTGTGTGTGTGTGTGTGTGTGTGTGTGTGTGTGTGTGTGTGTGTGTGTGTGTGTGTGTGTGTGTGTGTGTGTGTGTGTGTGTGTGTGTGTGTGTGTGTGTGTGTGTGTGTGTGTCTGTGTCCATATTGTGCGCACATTTAATGGTTGTTAGTTATTGAAACTTAGTGGAAGCATATGCTACTTATATAGTTTTATTCATGAAATTAATGCGGTGATGTTGATTCGTGCAATCACCATCAATGTATTGATTGATGTGCATGACCTCCGCCTATCTGTATTCTTCTTCTGATGTAAACCTATTGTGCCTCGTGTTAGCTACGTAAGGTAGGGAGCGCTGAGCGCCTCTGTGGCACCCGACTGACCCTGTCCCCCCGTCTCCGTCCACAGATAGAGAGCAAGCCGCCCTTCTCGTACGCTCAGCTGATCGTACAGGCCGTGTCCTCCTCCAATGACAAACAGCTGACCCTCAGTGGCATCTACGCGTTCATCACCAAAAACTACCCCTACTACCGCACTGCTGATAAGGGCTGGCAGGTGAGACCACTGCCCATTACCCTGCTACCCTTATTAATTACCCCTGTTACCCTTACTACCGCCCCGCTGATAAGGGCTGGCAGGTGAGACCACTGCCCATTACCCTGCTACCCTTATTAATTACCCCTGTTACCCTTACTACTGCCCCGCTGATCAGGGCTGGCAGGTGAGACCACTGCCCATTACCCCGCTACCCTTAATCATTACCCCTGTTACCCTACTACCGCACTGCTGATCAGGGCTGGCAGGTGAGACCACTGCCCATTACCCTGCTACCCTTATTAATTACCCCTGTTACCCTTACTACCGCCCCGCTGATCAGGGCTGGCAGGTGAGACCACTGCCCATTACCCCGCTACCCTTATTAATTACCCCTGTTACCCTTACTACCGCCCCGCTGATCAGGGCTGGCAGGACGACAGCACGTGTTGAGTTGCCTGGTGCGCGGTATGCTGCTGGTCATTGGTGCGCGGGATGTTGCTGGCTATTGGTGCGCGGTATGTTGCCGGTCATTGGTGCGCGGTATGTTGCTGGTCATTGGTGTGCGGTATGTTGCCGGTCATTGGTGCGCGGTATGTTGCCGGTCATTGGTGCGCGGTATGTTGCTGGTCATTGGTGCGCGGTATGTTGCTGGTAATTGGTGCGCGGTATGTTGCTGGTCATTGGTGCGCGGTATGTTGCCGGTCATTCGTGCGCGGTATGTTGCCGGTCATTGGTGCGCGGTATGTTGCTGGTCATTGGTGCGCGGTTTGTTGCTGGTCATTGGTGCGCGGGATGTTGCCGGTCATTGGTGCGCGGTATGTTGCTGGTCATTGGTGCGCGGTATGTTGCTGGTCATTGGTGCGCGGGATGTTGCTGGTCATTGGTGCGCGGTATGTTGCTGGTCATTGGTGCGCGGGATGTTGCTGGTCATTGGTGCGCGGGATGTTGCTGGTCATTGGTGCGCGGGATGTTGCTGGTCATTGGTGCGCGGTATGTTGCTGGTCATTGGTGCGCGGGATGTTGCTGGTCATTGGTGCCGAGCTGCTGTGGTAATAAGTGAGGCTGGAATAGTGAGCCGCAGGTTTGCGGGGATGGCGGGGTCAAGGACCGTTGGGGCTGTCTGGAGGAAGCTATGGTGACAGGTGTGGTGCTGACAAGTGATAATCACCACCTGTCACCATCGTTCGCAGTGTTTGATACTCAGTATCACCTCTCTGTTGTCAGTCGGGGCGATACTGTCATGATTCAACATAGTGTCCACATTCAGAGAGATAGGGGGGGGGGGGGATGACAAAATTATGTCATGCTGCCAGATGTGATATCATGGATTGGGGAGTGTCCAGCACAGCAACATGAAATTCTGACCTTATTTTCATGTTTTTAGACCTGTACACCTTTGTCCTGTCATTTTGGATTAAACAAGCAATTTTGTCATCCCCTAAATCTCTGAATTTGGCCACCATGTGCTTCAGGGACCAGGGCTTTTTTTTTTTTTTTTTTTTTTTTTTTTTACATGTTGTATGGGTTTATTGTATATGTATAATTCGATATTTTTTTTTTTTTTTTTTTTTTTTTCATCTTTTTCCCACCTAAGGGATAGTGTATTCATATCATAAGACATATTAATGGCATACATACAAACACATATACATTTGTGTTGTGCCTACATCTACACACACACAGTGCCGCTCTAACGCTGGCGCCCCGCCAGCGTCCGCCTGCTTCCGACCCCATCGGCCGAGCCGCCATCTCTCCGGCCTACCGCTAGCGGCGACAACATGCCAGCCGGCGGTAGCGGACTATCTAAGTACAACATCACCGTCACCGCCCCCGCAAAAAGGGGCGCGCCGCCACCGACCGCCGCCACCGGCCGACCCGCTGTCACCCTGGCCTACCGCCTGCGGCGACAACACGCCAGCCGGCGGCGGCGGCTAGCCGCGCCCCCCCCCCCCCCCTCCCCCCTTATATAACGGTACCGCAATGCCTCAATATATCCCGTTCTAACGGAGACGACAACGCAAACTAACCGCCGAGCCACCCGCCGCGCCGAGTGCCGTCCGTCACTGGAACCACTATCCAATCGTTACATTGCCACTCTCGTCCATTATCAGTCCCCATTTTACTTTATGTCGTTCTATTGTCTTTTGTTGCTTTGCTATAATTAGTTCTGCTTGCGCATATCTTGAAACTAGCTGAGTTAGGCATGATAATTGCGGTTCATGAGTCGTATCATTAGTGTTTAGTTTAATAGTGACAATATACTGCTTTGTTAGCAGCAAAATGAGATTTACTATTGGTGGTGCTGTAGGATACCCAAGTAGCACCGATTCGTATACGTTAAAGTCACTCGGTAATTTGAATTTGTCTACTAGTTTATTAAGTATTTTTTTCCAAAACGGCTTGACGTCTGCACATTCATATAAGAAGTGTTTAAAGTCATCTACTTCGAAACATTTACGACACAGCGGACTCCCAATGACGCCTCTGGTACACAAATATTTCCTTGTAGGAATGTACCTGTTAATAATTCTGAAATGCAACGATTGAAGCCTCGTTGAAATCGTACACTTGTATGGTAACTCGTATATTTCCCGCCAGCATTGGGGGCGAACGCCATAATACGCCCATCGGGTTACGGCAGTTGGTTCATTGCTTTCGATTAAATTGTTATAAAAATGGCGACATTTGCATTTAGCAAGTTCAATATTTGTTTTGTTGGCCACCATCATGATCTCCGTCCGCTCCACTTGGCTCAATCTAACATTTTGGACTTCACGAATAATCGTTTTCCACTCTGTTGGTATGGCGCTCGTCACACCTTGTATCGTCAAAAAATGCGTTTTCATATTAGGATATTTCTGTCTGATCTTGTCAACACTCATTACATTACCATTGGGACAAACGATATCATCAACAATTTTAATGCCTGCTTGGTACATGCCTTTAACGAACGTTGGTTTATTATTTCGTTTAATATCGTCGCTGTGCCATAAACTCTGCGACCGAACTTGCTTCGCGTCGGTGATTGGACTCTCGCACATCCTTTGGAAGCTTGATATTATTTCCTTATAAAATCCCGGTATCCTTAATCCTTTCAGAAACACTTTACACTTTCTAATTTTAAGCAAATCCTTAACATCGAACTCTCCTAATCGAGACTGTAACATCAGGCACCAAGCGGCATCTGTACTTATGATAATGCGTTTAAGCCACGTTAATCTTAGAGCCGTATAAAAGTGTGTCACGTTAATCGCGTTCAATCCACCGTGACTTATACTCTGACATATAGTATGTTGCGATACTTTGGGTGGTCTCCCTCGCCATATAAATCTCATTATTAGGCTTTGAATTTCTTTTAATTCGACCTGTGCGATCGAGCTACATGCCGCTACGTAAACCATCTGCGAAGCCAGGAGTGCTTTAGTTACAACAATTCTAGCTTTAATTGTTAAACTTCTCTGAGACCATGAATTAATTGTGTTTTTTATCCTCTTAATCACTGGCGTAACGTTATCATCATTGCACGACTCTGATGCGCTGAACCAAACCCCCAGAATCTTCACCTTTGAAACCGCTTTGATGCCACACAAAGGTTCTCTCCTATCTCGAACTGAGCCCATCCACATTATGCTACATTTTTGTACGTTAAGCTCTAGTCCGGATATATTTTTGAACTCTGTTAATATCTCCATTACCCTATGGACAGATGATGGGCAACTCAGGAAGAAAGTGGTATCATCAGCGTATTGACTTAATTTTATCTCATGCTCGTTTACCTTCACCCCTTTGACAATATTTGACTCCCTGATTTTAATCGCAAGTATTTCAACAACCAAGTTAAATATCATCCCACTGAGGGGCGAGCCCTGAAATGTTCCGCGCGAACATGGAAACCAATCAGAGGTGAATCCGTTGTTTCTGACGGTCAATAGCGCATTATTGTACAGTAATCGGACCCAAGCTATAAAGCAAGGCCCGAAATTAAAAAGTTCCAAGACATATATAATAAAATCGTGCTCTACTGAGTCAAATGCGTTTCGGTAATCGATTGCCATCAATATGCCTTCAACATTATCTATTCGACAATATTCGATCACATCAGATATCAATCGAAGGTTCTCGCCTATATATCTTCCTTTGATAAACCCGGTTTGGTCAGTATGCACCAATTTATCAATTACACTGCTTAGCCTATTTGCGATCACTTTGGCTATTGTCTTATAAATCACGTCCAATAAACAAATGGGTCTTTTATTTTTTAGTTGCATCTGGTTGCCTTTCTTAGGAATTAAGGTTAGCATTCCTCTCCTATGTGAAATAAATAACTCTCCCTCTGTTCTAGCGTGGTTGAAATAGTTGACCATCAAGTCACCCATTTCTTCCCAAAAGAATGAAAAAAACTCGGCTGTAAATCCGGAAATCCCGGCAGCTTTGTTTCGCGCCATTTTGTCTAACGCATCTTTGCATTCTTGTTTAGTTATCGGGCCCTCACACATAAGCTTTTCGTTTTCAGATAAACGTGGAGCACTTTCACCTAACATGAAACCTTGGAAATTGCGGTCTTCCTTAAATTTTGATTCATATAATTTCTTGAAATGAACTTCGCATGCTTCTAGTATCTGTTTATTGCCTCTAATAATTTGCCCATCATCTGTTTGTACAGTAGTGATTGATTTTTGTGCGTTTTTTGTTTTACACAATCGTAAGAAATACTTAGTAGATTTTTCACCATCCTCCAACCATCCTGCTTGCGAGTGTAATATCGCTATCCTACCTCGTTTTTCTTTAAAATCGTCTAACGCTTTTTTAACTCTTTCGTATTCAGATAGCTGAGCATTAGTGGGCTTGTCTGCTACGATATGTTCTAATTCATTTGCTCTGTTGTACAGTTGATTTTCTTCTCTGCGAAGTTCACGTGCTAACCGTTTGCTACGCTGTGTCGTAAGAACCCTTATATTGCTCAACAGCATTTCTATTTTAACTCCTTTACTAATGACACCCGAGTAGACCTCTCGATTATTGTTTGCGCTTGCAATTTCTGCTCGAACTGTATTAACGTGGCTTATATCATTCAGTAGCGAATTATTGTACCGCCAAGTACCGGGACCTCGACGTTCATTACTTATCTGAATGTCGATAACCACAAAATTGTGATCGCTTAAAATGCCGGTATCTATTCTGGTTTCTGTCACATTGTTGGTTAAGAGATTAATACTAGTGAAAACATAATCAATGCGCGACTGCTGTGTAAGATTTGGTCTACGCCAAGTGTACCTGCGCACTGCAGGGTGCTGATAACGCCATGCATCCTCCAGTGAGAACTCAGTGAGGATGTCTTGCAGTTTCCTGCTCGCTCGTGTGCAATGGTAAGTGCTGTTGCCTGAATCCAATTTACTAAGCTTAATGTTAAAGTCTCCAGCAAGACACATGTTATTCGTTTCGTAGCAGGCCATCAGCTCTCGCACCTGATCTAGAAATGTACATTTATCATTCTGATTGTCTATCGATGGTCCATACACTCCCATGATAAATATTGCATCTCGCTCGGCTCTTGTCTCTACTTTCGCACAAATGACTCGTCCGTTTTCATTTCCATACAGCTTGCATGGAGTACAAGGAAAATTCACTGGAAATAGCATCGCTACACCACCTTGTCCCGACTCCGAACCATGTGCAAAGAAAATTTGTCCCCGCCATTCACATCTCCAGCTATACTCCATATTTGGTAGTGAATGGGTTTCTTGCAAAATAATGATGCTATGCTGATAGTTTATTCTAATGTGTCTGAATATAGAACGTCGCTTAACACGATTTCGAAGCCCGCGAACATTAAATGTTACAATCGATATGCGCTCTATTTCACTTTCATTGTTACTATGTTCGACCCTTACTGCAATGACTGACGATTGTGGCAACAGATAAGTTCGGCACTTCGGCGCGGCGCCCTACCCCAGCGGAGTAATACGTCCATCCCGTCCGAATAACATCCACTCTGTGTCGGTGGGCTGCCCGAATCCCCTCCCCTCCCCCTATACCCATAACTCCTGTTAGAAGTCCCGACTGCGCGCCTCAACACACTCACGCGCCAGTGAGCCCCCAGGTGACGACATTTTGTCTTTCACATATTATAATGATCTACACTTGTCGCTGAAAATTGACCCGCTTTGAGAGCTGTGACCATCCCGCGAGAGGCGGCGCCACACAACCGCCACCCGCCGCCGCGCGAGCGCACACATATAAATGCAGTCTATAATCCCGTGATCTGCCGACCACATTCCACACATTTTCGACAGTGACAATCACCACATTATGCACATCACCGTATACGGCGTACATCGCCCTAGTTGACGTTTGATTTAGCACACTGTATTGTGTGCTATTGAAGTCATGCTTCACTTACATGACCGCGCGGGTCAATACATAACTCAATGTTAAACTACAATTTTGGCAGACCGAGCTACGCACTAAACACAGTATATCACGTCGTACAAGACCGGGAGTCAAACATTATCTGAGCACCGCAAAGCTTAATATTACGTTACACTAACTCTCAGTAATCAGCATCGCCAACAAAACTAGACTGTATTGACCGCCGAGTTTACGAGGCTGCACGTTGTTTATTGAAAACAAGGGCTGCACGTTTAGTTATACGATTAGCAAATCATGTTACGTTGCCCCACACAAGTAACAAATGTATACTATGACTGCCCACATTGTACCACCTTGCACGCACCGTGCAACATGTCCAGACTCACGCGGCCGAAAGCTGGAGAAACTGCGCCGACCCGAACGGGGAAGACAGTTAGGCCGGGACCGGACCTGGGCCGTCCGTACCGGTCACCGGCCGCTGCCCCGGCCCACCGCCAGCCGACGGGATCGACGTGCCGGGAACCGCAGCCGAAGAAGCACCTGCCGTCCCCGCACCCGCATCACCAGAGTCCGCAGCCACCACGCCTCCAGAGGACCGCGGCGGAGCGCGCTCAGCCGCCGGGCGAGGCGCGAGCGGCGCCGGGCGAGGCGCGAACGGCGCAGCGACCGCGGCCGAAGCAGGCGTCCGCCGCGCCGAAGATGACGTCCGACCCGGGACCTGCCGCCGCGGATGGCGTGGCTGCGCTGGAACGCGACGCCCACCCAGGATCCTGCGCAGGCCGACCTCGTCCTGCACTCTGAGATTGGCGCCGCCCTTCTCCGTGCGGCACCAGACAACTCCCCGCCGACTGAAGACCGAGGCGATCATCCCGCCGTTTTCCGGCCGCCTGGCACGCAGCAACTCCTCATAGAGCAGCCGGTTTTTCGGTGTCAGCGACTCCGAGATGTATAACGGCGCCAGACGTCGACCGTCACGTCCGGGGTTACCACTGTGAAACCGCGCCAGCTCAAATCGTCCGTCGTACACTGTGTCCCTCAGCTGTCTCTTCACAAACTTACATATGACTTTTGCATCGTTCTGCAGTTTGTGCGCAGCTTGCAGATCTGCCTTTGTCATGTTTAGATCCGGCAGTCTTTCGTTCAACACTGACACCACCAGCTGCTCAATATCTGTGTTGCGCGGGTGTGCTGCAAATGCTTCACAGGTAAGGATGAGGGAGGACAAACGGCCGTTCAAATCCAGCTCCTCCAGTCTGATGTCCATCTCCTCATTGACCCTCACCTGCTGCTGCAGCTGCTCCGAAAGCTGCAGGATTTGTCCATCCTTATCCATGCACTCACTCTCGAGTATAGCCACCCTTCTGTCCATGCTGTCCAGTTTTGCTTCCAGGGTTTTTATAACGTTGGCGTTACCTTGGTCGATCAGACGTTTTATTTCAGCCAGGGTGGTTGCGTTCAGCTGTACCGGCTCCGGTGTTGGCTCGGCGCCAGCCGCCCGACCCCGACCCTGACCCGCCTCGGGTGGCGGCGGGCCGGTCGGTGACCTTGACTGCCGCGCGGCGGCCTGACGCTTGGCACGCTTTCCTTCGGCTTTGTGCACCATTTCGTGCAGCGAAAATTGCCTCTTGCGCCCACCGAACGTTCCACTGGCACTCTCCGACCCCGAAGCCCGACAATCCGTGAACGTCGGATCGTCACCACTGTCAGTGTCCATCTCGAAGTGAGTACTCACTCTCCAGTCACCACTTGACGTCTCGTCGATCTTGACTCAGTGATGATAAAGTCCTTTTTGGTAGGTTTTGCCGTCACACTAATCGAATCACACGTTAACTGCTTTTCGCCAACTGCAAATTCGCCGCAGCACTGAGCACTGCCGTCACCCGGGCGCTCGGGCACGCACCGCTCACTCAGCCATGGCCGCACGGAGCCCACAGCGCAGCGTCCGACCCGGCCAAGGTCACGCGCCCAACTGTATGTCAGGGACCAGGGCTGTTGCCCTATGTTAATTGATTCGCCCAGTGAATGAATTGTGGAGTGTGCAGATTGTCGCGCTCATTTCCATTCATATACATACTTGAATCAGCACGGCATCGCTCCGCACCATTAACTGCGAACACAGCCAACAACTGACCGTGATCGCTGCCTCTCCTCCAACACAGCCAACAACTGACCGTGATCGCTGCCTCTCCTCCAACACAGCCAACAACTGACCGTGATCGCTGCCTCTCCTCCAACACAGCCAACAACTGACCGTGATCGCTGCCTCTCCTCCAACACAGCCAACAACTGACCGTGATCGCTGCCTCTCCTCCAACACAGCCAACAACTGACCGTGATCGCTGCCTCTCCTCCAACACAGCCAACAACTGACCGTGATCGCTGCCTCTCCTCCAACACAGCCAACAACTGACCGTGATCGCTGCCTCTCCTCCAACACAGCCAACAACTGACCGTGATCGCTGCCTCTCCTCCAACACAGCCAACAACTGACCGTGATCGCTGCCTCTCCTCCAACACAGCCAACAACTGACCGTGATCGCTGCCTCTCCTCCAACACAGCCAACAACTGACCGTGATCGCTGCCTCTCCTCCAACACAGCCAACAACTGACGTGATCGCTGCCTCTCCTCCAACACAGCCAACAACTGACCGTGATCGCTGCCTCTCCTCCAACACAGCCAACAACTGACCGTGATCGCTGCCTCTCCTCCAACACAGCCAACAACTGACCGTGATCGCTGCCTCTCCTCCAACACAGCCAACAACTGACGTGATCGCTGCCTCTCCTCCAACACAGCCAACAACTGACAGTGATCGCTGCCTCTCCTCCAACACAGCCAACAACTGACCGTGATCGCTGCCTCTCCTCCAACACAGCCAACAACTGACGTGATCGCTGCCTCTCCTCCAACACAGCCAACAACTGACCGTATCGCTGCCTCTCCTCCAACACAGCCAACAACTGACCGTGATCGCTGCCTCTCCTCCTCCACAGCCAACAACTGACGTGATCGCTGCCTCTCCTCCAACACAGCCAACAACTGACCGTGATCGCTGCCTCTCCTCCAACACAGCCAACAACTGACCGTGATCGCTGCCTCTCCTCCAACACAGCCAACAACTGACGTGATCGCTGCCTCTCCTCCAACACAGCCAACAACTGACCGTGATCGCTGCCTCTCCTCCAACACAGCCAACAACTGACCGTGATCGCTGCCTCTCCTCCAACACAGCCAACAACTGACCGTGATCGCTGCCTCTCCTCCTCCACAGCCAACAACTGACGTGATCGCTGCCTCTCCTCCAACACACCCAACAACTGACCGTATCGCTGCCTCTCCTCCAACACAGCCAACAACTGACCGTGATCGCTGCCTCTCCTCCTCCACAGCCAACAACTGACGTGATCGCTGCCTCTCCTCCAACACACCCAACAACTGGCCGTGATCGCTGCCTCTCCTCCAACACAGCCAACAACTGACCGTGATCGCTGCCTCTCCTCCAACACACCCAACAACTGACAGTGATCGCTGCCTCTCCTCCAACACACCCAACAACTGACCGTGATCGCTGCCTCTCCTCCAACACAGCCAACAACTGACCGTGATCGCTGCCTCTCCTCCAACACAGCCAACAACTGACCGTGATCGCTGCCTCTCCTCCAACACAGCCAACAACTGACCGTGATCGCTGCCTCTCCTCCAACACAGCCAACAACTGACCGTGATCGCTGCCTCTCCTCCAACACAGCCAACAACTGACCGTGATCGCTGCCTCTCCTCCAACACACCCAACAACTGACAGTGATCGCTGCCTCTCCTCCAACACACCCAACAACTGACCGTGATCGCTGCCTCTCCTCCAACACAGCCAACAACTGACCGTGATCGCTGCCTCTCCTCCAACACAGCCAACAACTGACCGTGATCGCTGCCTCTCCTCCAACACAGCCAACAACTGACGGTGATCGCTGCCTCTCCTCCAACACAGCCAACAACTGACCGTGATCGCTGCCTCTTCTCCAACACAGCCAACAACTGACAGTGATCGCTGCCTCTCCTCCAACACACCCAACAACTGACCGTGATCGCTGCCTCTCCTCCAACACAGCCAACAACTGACCGTGATCGCTGCCTCTCCAACACAGCCAACAACTGACCGTGATTGCTGCCTCTCCTCCAACACAGCCAACAACTGACCGTGATCGCTGCCTCTCCTCCAACACAGCCAACAACTGACCGTGATCGCTGCCTCTCCTCCAACACAGCCAACAACTGACAGTGATCGCTGCCTCTCCTCCAACACACCCAACAACTGACCGTGATCGCTGCCTCTCCAACACAGCCAACAACTGACCGTGATCGCTGCCTCTCCAACACAGCCAACAACTGACCGTGATCGCTGCCTCTCCTCCAACACAGCCAACAACTGACTGTGATCGCTGCCTCTCCTCCAACACAGCCAACAACTGACCGTGATCGCTGCCTCTCCTCCAACACAGCCAACAACTGACCGTGATCGCTGCCTCTCGTCCTCCACAGCCAACAACTGACGTGATCGCTGCCTCTCCTCCAACACAGCCAACAACTGACCGTGATCGCTGCCTCTCCTCCAACACAGCCAACAACTGACCGTGATCGCTGCCTCTCCTCCAACACAGCCAACAACTGACCGTGATCGCTGCCTCTCCTCCAACACAGCCAACAACTGACCGTGATCGCTGCCTCTCCTCCAACACACCCAACAACTGGCCGTGATCGCTGCCTCTCCTCCAACACAGCCAACAACTGACCGTGATCGCTGCCTCTCCTCCAACACACCCAACAACTGACCGTGATCGCTGCCTCTCCTCCAACACAGCCAACAACTGACCGTGATCGCTGCCTCTCCTCCAACACAGCCAACAACTGACCGTGATCGCTGCCTCTCCTCCAACACAGCCAACAACTGACCGTGATCGCTGCCTCTCCTCCAACAACTGACGTGATCGCTGCCTCTCCTCCTCCACAGCCAACAACTGACCGTGATCGCTGCCTCTCCTCCAACACAGCCAACAACTGACCGTGATCGCTGCCTCTCCTCCTCCACAGCCAACAACTGACCGTGATCGCTGCCTCTCCTCCAACACAGCCAACAACTGACCGTGATCGCTGCCTCTCCTCCAACACAGCCAACAACTGACCGTGATCGCTGCCTCTCGTCCAACACAGCCAACAACTGACCGTGATCGCTGCCTCTCCTCCAACACAGCCAACAACTGACCGTGATCGCTGCCTCTCGTCCAACACAGCCAACAACTGACCGTGATCGCTGCCTCTCCTCCAACAACTGACCGTGATCGCTGCCTCTCGTCCAACACAGCCAACAACTGACCGTGATCGCTGCCTCTCCTCCAACACAGCCAACAACTGACCGTGATCGCTGCCTCTCCTCCAACACACCCAACAACTGACCGTGATCGCTGCCTCTCCTCCAACACAGCCAACAACTGACCGTGATCGCTGCCTCTCCTCCAACAACTGACGTGATCGCTGCCTCTCGTCCAACACAGCCAACAACTGACCGTGATCGCTGCCTCTCCTCCAACAACTGACCGTGATCACTGCCTCTCCTCCAACACAGCCAACAACTGACCGTGATCGCTGCCTCTCCTCCAACACAGCCAACAACTGACCGTGATCGCTGCCTCTCCTCCAACACAGCCAACAACTGACCGTGATCGCTGCCTCTCCTCCAACACAGCCAACAACTGACCGGATCGCTGCCTCTCCTCCAACACAGCCAACAACTGACCGTGATCGCTGCCTCTCCTCCAACAACTGACCGTGATCGCTGCCTCTCCTCCAACACAGCCAACAACTGACCGGATCGCTGCCTCTCCTCCAACACAGCCAACAGCTGACCGTGATCGCTGCCTCTCCTCCAACAACTGACCGTGATCGCTGCCTCTCCTCCAACACAGCCAACAACTGACCGGATCGCTGCCTCTCCTCCAACACAGCCAACAACTGACCGTGATCGCTGCCTCTCCTCCAACACAGCCAACAACTGACCGTGATCGCTGCCTCTCCTCCAACACAGCCAACAACTGACCGGATCGCTGCCTCTCCTCCTCCACAGCCAACAACTGACCGTGATCGCTGCCTCTCGTCCAGCACAGCCAACAACTGACCGTGATCGCTGCCTCTCCTCCAACAACTGACCGTGATCGCTGCCTCTCGTCCAACACAGCCAACAACTGACCGTGATCGCTGCCTCTCCTCCAACACAGCAAACAACTGACCGTGATCGCTGCCTCTCCTCCAACACACCCAACAACTGACCGTGATCGCTGCCTCTCCTCCAACACAGCCAACAACTGACCGTGATCGCTGCCTCTCCTCCAACAACTGACGTGATCGCTGCCTCTCGTCCAACACAGCCAACAACTGACCGTGATCGCTGCCTCTCCAACAACTGACCGTGATCGCTGCCTCTCCTCCAACACAGCCAACAACTGACCGTGATCGCTGCCTCTCCTCCAACACAGCCAACAACTGACCGTGATCGCTGCCTCTCCTCCAACACAGCCAACAACTGACCGGATCGCTGCCTCTCCTCCAACACAGCCAACAACTGACCGTGATCGCTGCCTCTCCTCCAACAACTGACCGTGATCGCTGCCTCTCCTCCAACACAGCCAACAACTGACCGGATCGCTGCCTCTCCTCCAACACAGCCAACAACTGACCGTGATCGCTGCCTCTCCTCCAACACAGCCAACAACTGACCGGATCGCTGCTTCTCCTCCAACACAGCCAACAACTGACCGTGATCGCTGCCTCTCCTCCAACACAGCCAACAACTGACCGTGATCGCTGCCTCTCCTCCAACACAGCCAACAACTGACAGGATCGCTGCCTCTCCTCCTCCACAGCCAACAACTGACCGTGATCGCTGCCTCTCCTCCAACACAGCCAACAACTGACCGGATCGCTGCCTCTCCTCCAACACAGCCAACAACTGACCGTGATCGCTGCCTCTCCTCCAACACAGCCAACAACTGACCGTGATCGCTGCCTCTCCTCCAACACAGCCAACAACTGACAGTGATCGCTGCCTCTCCTCCAACACAGCCAACAACTGACCGTGATCGCTGCCTCTCCTCCAACACAGCCAACAACTGACCGTGGTCGCTGCCTCTCCTCCAACACAGCCAACAGCTGACTGTGATCGCTGCCTCTCCTCCAACACACCCAACAACTGACCGTGATCGCTGCCTCTCCTCCAACACAGCCAACAACTGACCGTGATCGCTGCCTCTCCTCCAACACAGCCAACAACTGACCGTGATCGCTGCCTCTCCTCCAACACAGCCAACAACTGACCGTGATCGCTGCCTCTCCTCCAACAACTGACCGTGATCGCTGCCTCTCCTCCAACACAGCCAACAACTGACCGTGATCGCTGCCTCTCCAACACAGCCAACAACTGACCGTGATCGCTGCCTCTCCAACACAGCCAACAACTGACCGTGATCGCTGCCCCTCCTCCAACACAGCCAACAACTGACCGTGATCGCTGCCTCTCCTCCAACACAGCCAACAACTGACCGTGATCGCTGCCTCTCCTCCAACACAGCCAACAACTGACCGTGATCGCTGCCTCTCCTCCAACACAGCCAACAACTGACCGTGATCGCTGCCTCTCCTCCAACACAGCCAACAACTGACGTGATCGCTGCCTCTCCTCCAACACAGCCAACAACTGACCGTGATCGCTGCCTCTCCTCCAACACAGCCAACAACTGACGTGATCGCTGCCTCTCCTCCAACACAGCCAACAACTGACCGTGATCGCTGCCTCTCCTCCAACACAGCCAACAACTGACCGTGATCGCTGCCTCTCCTCCAACACAGCCAAAACTGACCGTGATCGCTGCCTCTCCTCCAACACAGCCAACAACTGACCGTGATCGCTGCCTCTCCTCCAACACAGCCAACAACTGACCGTGATCGCTGCCTCTCCTCCAATACAGCCAACAACTGACCGTGATCGCTGCCTCTCCTCCAACACAGCCAACAACTGACCGTGATCGCTGCCTCTCCTCCAACACAGCCAACAACTGACGTGATCGCTGCCTCTCCTCCAACACAGCCAACAACTGACCGTGATCGCTGCCTCTCCTCCAACACACCCAACAACTGACCGTGATCACTGCCTCTCCTCCAACACAGCCAACAACTGACCGTGATCGCTGCCTCTCGTCCAACACAGCCAACAACTGACCGTGATCGCTGCCTCTCCTCCAACGCAGCCAACAACTGACCGTGATCGCTGCCTCTCCTCCAACACAGCCAACAACTGACCGTGATCGCTGCCTCTCCTCCAACACACCCAACAACTGACCGTGATCGCTGCCTCTCCTCCAACACAGCCAACAACTGACCGTGATCGCTGCCTCTCCTCCAACACAGCCAACAACTGACAGTGATCGCTGCCTCTCCTCCAACACAGCCAACAACTGACCGTGATCGCTGCCTCTCCTCCAACACAGCCAACAACTGACCGTGATCGCTGCCTCTCCTCCAACACAGCCAACAACTGACCGGGATTGCTGCCTCTCCTCCAACACACCCAACAACTGACCGTGATCGCTGCCTCTCCTCCAACACAGCCAACAACTGACCGTGATCGCTGCCTCTCCTCCAACACAGCCAACAACTGACCGTGATCGCTGCCTCTCGTCCAACACAGCCAACAACTGACCGTGATCGCTGCCTCTCCTCCAACACAGCCAACAACTGACCGTGATCGCTGCCTCTCCTCCAACACAGCCAACAACTGACCGTGATCGCTGCCTCTCCTCCAACACACCCAACAACTGACCGTGATCGCTGCCTCTCCTCCAACACAGCCAACAACTGACCGTGATCGCTGCCTCTCGTCCAACACAGCCAACAACTGACCTTGATCGCTGCCTCTCCTCCAACACAGCCAACAACTGACCGTGATCGCTGCCTCTCCTCCAACACAGCCAACAACTGACCGTGATCGCTGCCTCTCCTCCAACACAGCCAACAACTGACCGTGATCGCTGCCTCTCCTCCAACACAGCCAACAACTGACCGTGATCGCTGCCTCTCCTCCAACACAGCCAACAACTGACCGTGATCGCTGCCTCTCCTCCAACACAGCCAACAACTGACCGTGATCGCTGCCTCTCCTCCAACACAGCCAACAACTGACCGTGATCGCTGCCTCTCCTCCAACACAGCCAACAACTGACCGTGATCGCTGCCTCTCCTCCAACACACCCAACAACTGACCGTGATCGCTGCCTCTCCTCCAACAGAACTCTATCCGGCACAACCTGTCTCTGAACCGCTACTTCATCAAGGTGCCGCGCAGCCAGGAGGAGCCCGGCAAGGGAAGCTTCTGGCGGATCGACCCCGCTCGGAGGCCAAGCTGGTGGAGCAGGCGTTCAGGCGGCGCCGGCAGCGCGGAGTGCCATGCTTCAGGACGCCGGTGGCCGGGTTCTCTTCAAAGTGAGTGTCGTGTGGAGGAGGGGATGGGAGGGATGGGAGGGATGGGAGGGATGGGAGGGATGGAGGGATGGGAGGGATGGATGGAGGGATGGAGGGTATGGGAGGGATGGGAGGGTGGGAGGAGAGGGATGGGAGGGATGGGAGGGATGGGAGGGATGGGAGGGATGGGAGGGATGGGAGGGATGGGAGGGATGGGAGGGATGGGAGGGATGGGAGGGATGGGAGGGGTGGGAGGGTGGGAGGGTGGGAGGGATGGGAGGGATGGGAGGGATGGGAGGGATGGGAGGGATGGGGGGGGATGGGAGGGTGGGAGGGAGGGATGGGAGGGATGGGAGGGATGGGAGGGATGGGAGGGAGGGTGGGAGGGTGGGAGGGTGGGAGGGTGGGAGGGGTGGGAGGGATGGGAGGGATGGGGGGGATGGGAGCACCATATATGGTGCTGTATGTATGGATATATGGTGCTGACATGGGAGCACCATATATCCATGGTTGTACAGCGTTGCAACTGTTCTGGTTGGCATGGCAAAGATGCGCTCCAAATTACCTCGTGGCCTCAGGGCTTTTCTTATTGAGACGCTGGTCTTCCCATTGATGAGGTATTGTGCTTGCGTCTGGGGAGGTGCGTGTGACAAACAGCGAGATCGGCTTCAAAAGGTCGTACATTTCGCGGTGCGTATTGTTACGAACCTGAAGAAGTACGACCACGTCACCACAGCGCTGACCGAGCTGGGCTGGCCGTCTGTTGAAAGTATGATCCAGACCTGCGACGTCACGCTCCTGAACAGACTTATGAGCAGGGAATATGCACCGCCTGCCTTAGCTAACCTACTCACCTACCGATGTCAGGTGACAGACTGCGTAACACGCTCAGCAGCGGCACCGCTCTTACAGCTACCGCTGATAAGAACCGAACTGCAGCGCCGGTCCTTCGGTTTAGGGCCCTACAGAACTGGAACAAGCAGTACGCCCCTCCCTACCACCACAAGTCTGATAACTAGGGTGTGATAGTAATATGGTCTACAGATGGCAATGACTGTTGTTAGGATGTCACAATATGAGAAAACGTGTGTGGTTTCATGATCAGTGTATACTGTATAGTGTTGTATATCATGTATTATGTGACTGAACATAGAAAAGCCAGTTTTCTGGATATGTTTAGAATATATCTGATTCTGATTCTGGAGGGGTGGGAGGGGGTCAGGGAGAGACTATAGAGATGGAGATGGGGTGGAGAGGGGAAGGGTGATGCTCGAGTGCGTGGGAGGATAGAATGGATAATCGGCTGAGTGACAGGTTAAGGTGAATGATTTATGTGAGGTATATGCTAACTATGTGAGACAGATTGGTGTAGTATGATTGTCGGGTGATTCATGTGTAATTGATGAAGTAATACTCCCCAGAACGCTGACCTGCCCTCGCCTCCAGGTCAGCTCCGGCGTCCCCGACCCACCTGTCGTCCGGTCTGGTGACGCCCGGCAGTCTGTCCCGGGAGCCGTCCCCGGCAGTATACCCCCTCTGACCCCCCTGTCTCTTCCTCAGGTCAGCTCCGGCGTCCCCGACCCACCTGTCGTCCGGTCTGGTGACGCCCGACAGTCTGTCCCGGGAGCCGTCCCCGGCAGTATACCCCCTCTGACCCCCCTGTCTCTTCCTCAGGTCAGCTCCGGCGTCCCCGACCCACCTGTCGTCCGGTCTGGTGACGCCCGACAGTCTGTCCCGGGAGCCGTCCCCGGCAGTATACCCCCTCTGACCCCCCTGTCTCTTCCTCAGGTCAGCTCCGGCGTCCCCGACCCACCTGTCGTCCGGTCTGGTGACGCCCGACAGTCTGTCCCGGGAGCCGTCCCCGGCAGTATACCCCCTCTGACCCCCCTGTCTCTTCCTCAGGTCAGCTCCGGCGTCCCCGACCCACCTGTCGTCCGGTCTGGTGACGCCCGACAGTCTGTCCCGGGAGCCGTCCCCGGCAGTATACCCCCTCTGACCCCCTGTCTCTTCCTCAGGTCAGCTCCGGCGTCCCCGACCCACCTGTCGTCCGGTCTGGTGACGCCCGACAGTCTGTCCCGGGAGCCGTCCCCGGCAGTATACCCCCTCTGACCCCCCTGTCTCTTCCTCAGGTCAGCTCCGGCGTCCCCGACCCACCTGTCGTCCGGTCTGGTGACGCCCGACAGTCTGTCCCGGGAGCCGTCCCCGGCAGTATACCCCCTCTGACCCCCCTGTCTCTTCCTCAGGTCAGCTCCGGCGTCCCCGACCCACCTGTCGTCCGGTCCGGTGACGCCCGACAGTCTGTCCCGGGAGCCGTCCCCGGCAGTATACCCCCTCTGACCCCCCTGTCTCTTCTTCAGGTCAGCTCCGGCGTCCCCGACCCACCTGTCGTCCGGTCCGGTGACGCCCGACAGTCTGTCCCGGGAGCCGTCCCCGGCACGGGACACCCCGCCGCCGCCGCCGGCCGCCCCCAGCCAGTCGGCGCCGGGGTCGCCTCACCACTACACCAGCTACGGTGAGGCAGCCGAGTCCGAGTCCGAGTCAGAGTCGGAGTCAGCTGCGGCATGTCGCTGGCTACAAACATACACATATGCCGAGGTCCCGGCTAGCTCGGTGGGCGCCGTATGACTTAGTAGTCGGTGCACCCGTAAATCTCAATCATCAGCATCATCAGCATCATCGGCCTGGCCGGGTGAGGTTCTGGCCAGGCTCACTCCATCCCGGCCTAGCTGTATCCGTGTACCATGGCTAGTACATGAATGTCATTGAATGAATGAATGAATGAATGAATGCAAAGTATTATATTGTGATAACCTTATGTTCAAAACTGAGTTACAACTTGTCAAAATACAAAAGAAAGTCGAATATATTTCGGATACAATCCTTCTTCAGTTCAGTTATAACCAAATCCTCATCATATCGTTATACCATATCCTTATGGTTATCACAATATCATATTTTGCTAATCGCTATGCTGTTCATTCAATTACTTCGACGTAGAATGAATGAATGATTGAATAAATTAATAAATGATTGAATACATGAATGAATGATTGAATAAATTAATGAATGGGTGAAAACGACCTTGCTGTATTCGTGTACTACAGATGGTTTCGCTGCCTGCAACGTTGGGAACCTACGGACTGGTGATATTGTGCCCAATATCGCTGCCCTGGTCGGTTGTGTGGAGGAGTGGTGTCTGGGGTGCTGATTGAGGTGCAGGTAACTTTTTGTGGAACTGATCTGCAAAGGATCCCATCTTCCCAAACTGCGAGCTCTGCCCAACGAAAAGTGATGCGAATCATTTACAGACACCTCGCAGCCGTTTGTTCACCAGCTGTACGAAATGTTACGCCAGTGCACGGAAAACCCCCAATACACGATGGTATTATACCTGACCAATCCAGAGAAATCCCCAGCACGTAGTGGCATTTTACCCAAGTCGTCACAAATCCCCAGCAGGTGGGGAATTCTACCCGACCTGCTTCACTCCCTCTGCCCGCTGCTGACACTTCCTCCCTCGGCAGGCTTCGCGTCGTACTCGACTCCCTCCGTCAGCTGCTGACGCTGCCCCTTCCTCCCTCGGCAGGCTTCTCGTCGTACTCGACTCCCTCTCCGCCCTCTGATGACGCTGCCCCTTCCTCCCTCGGCAGGCTTCTCGTCGTACTCGACTCCCTCTCCGCCCTCTGCTGACGCTGCCCCTTCCTCCCTCGGCAGGCTTCTCGTCGTACTCGACTCCCTCTCCGTCAGCTGCTGACACGGGCCCTTCCTCCCTCGGCAGGCTTCGCGTCGTACTCGACTCCCTCTCCGTCAGCTGCTGACACGGGCCCTTCCTCCCTCGGCAGGCTTCGCGTCGTACTCGATTCCCTCTCCGTCAGCTGCTGACACGGGCCCTTCCTCCCTCGGCAGGCTTCGCGTCGTACTCGACTCCCTCTCCGCCCTCTGCTGACGCTGCCCCTTCCTCCCTCGGCAGGCTTCTCGTCGTACTCGACTCCCTCTCCGCCCTCTGCTGACGCTGCCCCTTCCTCCCTCGGCAGGCTTCTCGTCGTACTCGACTCCCTCTCCGCCCTCTGCTGACGCTGCCCCTTCCTCCCTCGGCAGGCTTCTCGTCGTACTCGACTCCCTCTCCGTCAGCTGCTGACACGGGCCCTTCCTCCCTCGGCAGGCTTCGCGTCGTACTCGACTCCCTCCCCGTCAGCTGCTGACACGGGCCCTTCCTCCCTCGGCAGGCTTCGCGTCGTACTCGACTCCCTCTCCGTCAGCTGCTGACACGGGCCCTTCCTCCCTCGGCAGGCTTCGCGTCGTACTCGACTCCCTCTCCGCCCTCTGCTGACGCTGCCCCTTCCTCCCTCGGCAGGCTTCTCGTCGTACTCGACTCCCTCTCCGCCCTCTGATGACGCTGCCCCTTCCTCCCTCGGCAGGCTTCTCGTCGTACTCGACTCCCTCTCCGCCCTCTGATGACGCTGCCCCTTCCTCCCTCGGCAGGCTTCTCGTCGTACTCGACTCCCTCTCCGCCCTCTGATGACGCTGCCCCTTCCTCCCTCGGCAGGCTTCTCGTCGTACTCGACTCCCTCTCCGCCCTCTGATGACGCTGCCCCTTCCTCCCTCGGCAGGCTTCTCGTCGTACTCGACTCCCTCTCCGTCAGCTGCTGACACGGGCCCTTCCTCCCTCGGCAGGCTTCGCGTCGTACTCGACTCCCTCTCCGCCCTCTGATGACGCTGCCCCTTCCTCCCTCGGCAGGCTTCTCGTCGTACTCGACTCCCTCTCCGTCAGCTGCTGACGCTGCCCCTTCCTCCCTCGGCAGGCTTCTCGTCGTACTCGACTCCCTCTCCGCCCTCTGCTGACGCTGCCCCTTCCTCCCTCGGCAGGCTTCTCGTCGTACTCGACTCCCTCTCCGCCCTCTGCTGACGCTGCCCCTTCCTCCCTCGGCAGGCTTCTCGTCGTACTCGACTCCCTCTCCGCCCTCTGCTGACGCTGCCCCTTCCTCCCTCGGCAGGCTTCTCGTCGTACTCGACTCCCTCTCCGCCCTCTGATGACGCTGCCCCTTCCTCCCTCGGCAGGCTTCTCGTCGTACTCGACTCCCTCTCCGCCCTCTGCTGACGCTGCCCCTTCCTCCCTCGGCAGGCTTCTCGTCGTACTCGACTCCCTCTCCGCCCTCTGCTGACGCTGCCCCTTCCTCCCTCGGCAGGCTTCTCGTCGTACTCGACTCCCTCTCCGCCCTCTGCTGACGCTGCCCCTTCCTCCCTCGGCAGGCTTCTCGTCGTACTCGACTCCCTCTCCGCCCTCTGCTGACGCTGCCCCTTCCTCCCTCGGCAGGCTTCTCGTCGTACTCGACTCCCTCTCCGCCCTCTGCTGACGCTGCCCCTTCCTCCCTCGGCAGGCTTCTCGTCGTACTCGACTCCCTCTCCGCCCTCTGCTGACGCTGCCCCTTCCTCCCTCGGCAGGCTTCTCGTCGTACTCGACTCCCTCTCCGCCCTCTGCTGACACGGGCCCTTCCTCCCTCGGCAGGCTTCTCGTCGTACTCGACTCCCTCTCCGCCCTCTGCTGACACGGGCCCTTCCTCCCTCGGCAGGCTTCTCGTCGTACTCGACTCCCTCTCCGTCAGCTGCTGACACGGGCCCTTCCTCCCTCGGCAGGCTTCTCGTCGTACTCGACTCCCTCTCCGTCAGCTGCTGACGCTGCCCCTTCCTCCCTCGGCAGGCTTCTCGTCGTACTCGACTCCCTCTCCGCCCTCTGCTGACGCTGCCCCTTCCTCCCTCGGCAGGCTTCTCGTCGTACTCGACTCCCTCTCCGCCCTCTGCTGACGCTGCCCCTTCCTCCCTCGGCAGGCTTCTCGTCGTACTCGACTCCCTCTCCGCCCTCTGCTGACGCTGCCCCTTCCTCCCTCGGCAGGCTTCTCGTCGTACTCGACTCCCTCTCCGCCCTCTGCTGACGCTGCCCCTTCCTCCCTCGGCAGGCTTCTCGTCGTACTCGACTCCCTCTCCGCCCTCTGCTGACGCTGCCCCTTCCTCCCTCGGCAGGCTTCTCGTCGTACTCGACTCCCTCTCCGCCCTCTGCTGACGCTGCCCCTTCCTCCCTCGGCAGACTTCTCGTCGTACTCGACTCCCTCTCCGTCAGCTGCTGACGCTGCCCCTTCCTCCCTCGGCAGGCTTCTCGTCGTACTCGACTCCCTCTCCGCCCTCTGCTGACGCTGCCCCTTCCTCCCTCGGCAGGCTTCTCGTCGTACTCGACTCCCTCTCCGCCCTCTGCTGACGCTGCCCCTTCCTCCCTCGGCAGGCTTCTCGTCGTACTCGACTCCGACGGTGATCGTCAGCTCCGGCGGCGGCGGCGGCGGCGGCGGCGGCGGCGCGCCCGGGCTGGCCACCACACACCTGATGTCGGCTCTGCAGGGGAAGAGGCCGCGGCTGGTGGCTGCCCTCAACGGCACTACTCCGCCGCCTCCACAGCCGCCGGCACAGACGCAGCAGCACCAGCACCAGCACCAGCACCAGCTGCAGCAGCAGCAGCAGCCTCAGCAGCAGCAGCCTCAGCAGCTGGTTGTGCAGCAGACTATAGAGCTGCTGGATCAGCATGCCGCTCAGGAGGCGGACGATAACAAGGCGCGCCTGCATGGTGAGTGTCCGGTGAAGGGGGAGACGGGGAGATGGAAAGCAGTGGGAGACAGTGCGAGACGGGGAAAATATAGAGGCAGAAGAGACTGGGGGGGGGGGGGGGCAGAGAGAGGCTGAGGGCAGACAGTGGAGACAGACATGGGAGACCGAGAGAGATGAGAGAGAGAGAGAGGGCAGGAGAAACGGAGACATGGGACGGGAGATCGAGAAGCGGTCGTTCCCGTGGCTGCTCCGGTCTGCTCCAAGCTCATCCTAGGTCGCCCGAAACCTCCTCTAAACTCCTCCAACTTGCTCTCGAAATCGAGGTGGGACAACCGTATGAGATCGGAGGAGTATGTTTATGGCGCGGCTGATAATTTGTTAATGTCAACATATACCCAACCATGAGCGCAAACAGGTGATACTTCCTGTAAACGCTTCGGAGCGTTCCCGTGACGGCTGCCACACGGCTGCCACACGGCTGCCACACGGCTGCCACACGGCTGCCACACGGCTGCCACACGGCTGCCACACGGCTGCCACACGGCTGCCACACGGCTGCTCCAAGTCGCCCTGAACTGCTGCCGTGAGGCGTCTGTGTCTGTGTGGCAGTGTTTGTATCTGTACGGAGCAGCTGCGGTCCGCATCATCTGTACTGTGTGTCTGTCGGTCGTCACTGACCGTCTCTCCCTCCCACAGGTGCCTACATGACGCTGGTGCGGTCCCCTCCCGGACCGGGCGGTGACCAGTTGGCCACCAGCACCGTACTCGGTACTCAGTACAATCTGGCCAATCTATCTACACAACTCTAGTGGTAAACAAACCAGTACAACGGTCCACTTCTTTGTCTATCTGATCACGTTTGTGCTATATTTATCCTCACTCGATGATCAGTTGCGGCTTACGTCATCTAGCCAGTGGTAAGGCTATCGCACACTGAGGTGCAATTTTGCTCAGTTGGTTGTAGCCCCAGCGCCGTCTCGTCATCTGTCCGTGTCGTGCTGTAGAGGTTTGTTTGTTGGGATGCCTGCTCTACTCCCATGTTGTATTCTGTGCCCCCGGCGGCGCCCTGCTCTGAAGTATGGCCGGCCTGTCTGTGTCCCCCTGTTCTGAAGTCTGGCCTCTGTCGGTATGCCTCCCGCTCTGAATTCAGACTCCTCTCTGTCCCCGTCTGCGCCCTTTCCCGTGTCCCTGCCTTGCAATTTGACCGATCTATCTGTGGCCATTTGTCCTGCTGTAGCGTCTGACCCGTCTCTGTGCCCCACCCGGCCTGCAGCGGAGCGCCGGTGCTGCCTCGCGTTACATTCTGGCCTGCTGACGAGGGCCCCGGCATGAGCCCGCCCGGTGCAGACAAACGCTCCGCCTCCCCAACCACCACCACCGGCGGCGGCGGCGGGCCAGACGGAGGCGAGAAACGGCCGCGGATCGACGGCGAGGACGACTGAGACCTCCGATGACGCTGCTACTGCGGCCACCGCCACCACCACCGCCACCGCCACCGCCACCGCCACCGCCACCGCCACCGCCACCGCCACCACCGTCGACGACACGGCCGGCGGCACCACCGCCATGGCTGGCGCAACCGACAATATAGCAGACCAGACTCGGACGCCGCGGTCACCAACTGCAGCGCTGTCGGAAGCGTCGCCGAATGTTGCCTACGACTCGTACCGACGCAGGCGGACGCAGAGGCGTCCTGGAAACGGAAGGCGGCGTGGACACGGCGGAGTCACGGCGGAGTCACGGCGGAGTCACGGCGGAGTCACAGCGGAGACGGCGGAGTCACGGCGGAGTCACGGCGGAGACACGGCGGAGACACGGCGGAGTCACGGCGGAGACACGGTCACGGCGGAGACACGGCGGAGTCACGGCGGAGTCACGGCGGAGACACGGCGGAGTCACGGCGGAGTCACGGCGGAGTCACGGCGAAGTCACGGCGGAGTCACGGCGGAGTCACGGCGGAGACACGGCGGAGGGAGGCGGTTGTGCTGTGGTGGCATTGCGGCGGTGTTGCGAAGGCGCGGTCGACAGACAGCGGGGAAAAGAGAGCGAGAGAGAGGGCGAGACTAGCTTTACGCGCTTGTGAGTGGTCTGTAGCCGCGGCCGGGCGCGTGGCGGCGGCGGCGGTGGCGGTGGGTGTGCGCGTGCGTCCGCTGCCCGCCCGCCGGCCAGCCAGCCAGCGTCCGGCCGACACTTAGCACGTATGTCATTTAGGTACAGAGGTACAGTGGTGAGCGGGCGGCGGCGGCGGTAGTGGCAGCGACTCCCTACCTACGCCCGCTGGTGTGGACTGAGAGACTGCCGGCGCCGGCGCCAGTACCAGAGATACACAGAGTACCCGGGAGAGGGGGGGGGGGGGGGGGGTACGGGTACACGGAGTACCACGGAGTGCCACGGGAGGTACGGAATATCCTGGGAGATACACAGAGTACCCCGGGATATACGGAGTACCCTAAGAGGTACGCAGAGTAAGTACCCCGGTAGGTACGGAGTATCCTAAGCGGTACGCAGAGGACCCCGGGAGGTCGGCCGAGTACTCCAGTCAGTGGTACACAGCCTGCAGAGCGTGGCGCCCCGTGTGTACAACCGTGACGTGTTCTAGCGCCGGCCGGCCGCGTGGCGTCCCTGTACAAAACGAAAATGATGCGTGCGCGCCGCTGTGTGTGTGTGTGTGTGTGTATGTGTGAGTCAGTGTGCGCATGTGTGTGCGTATGGGTGTGCGTGCTGCCTGCGCGGCCGGTCTCTGGCGCGTGCGCGAGCCGCTGACGGCGCCGTCACAGCAATACAGGCCCCGTGGTGTGACGGTCCGAGTTTGGATGGAGGGGCGGGTGGGGAGCTGGACTGGACAGAAGCTCAGCGGGTCCTGTGTTTGATCGTGTGCTTCATGTTGAAGCGGCGCGGATACCGGCAGCGGCGGCGGCGGCTGCGCCGGCCTGGGTTTGCTGTATACGCGACGTGTGAGTTATTTAACACGCGGCTGGAATTGTAGAGAAGGCCATATTGAGTCTGAGCCTGTTTAGTGGGCGTGGTCAGTAGTAGGGTCGTTCCCCGCCCGCCGCTGGGGCGGGGGGCAGCCGCCCGCCCCGCCCCGGCTTACCGTGCCGTACTCTGTATGGGCGAATAATGTATGGTTTTAATGCGAGTGTCGTGTTGGCAGAGCGGCTCGTCTCGCGCGACACGCGGAGAGCAGGGTTTCAGAGGAGTCTCAAGGCAGACAGAACGCGCGTTACGCCGTGGAAATCTCGCCAAGAGAAATATCTGAGCGTGAGAAATACGAGGATGATTTGATTGAATTGCAGTTGGAGCGAACTTCAGTAACTAGTATCCGTTATTTAGATCGCAATGTCAACCATAACTTGATGTGTATGCAGTGCGTGGTGCCAGCGATATCTTTTATTTAGTGCCAATCGGAGGTAAAAAGACTAGTACCCGTCCTGTTCATACTTCATCTAACGGAACATGCTCACACGGCATCAGACATCAGAATATGCTACACTGATCAGTCTGCATGCCGCGCAAAACTGACATTTTTTGTTAGAAAACTGGCGAGTTTGTTGCTGATTACTTTAGGGTTTTCAGACAGCGTGACTGCTAATACCACGCCGTCGTGAACGCCCACCCCGTTCCAAGGCATTGGCGTCCAGACCACACCGTAACGGGGCACGCTAAGGGAATCGAACTCTGAAGCACAGGAAGCAGAGCTTCTACCCCTGCGCCAACCTGCCGCCTGGACCATCGGGTTAAATGAACGTCCTGCTCCTCTGGAGTGGAATACTATCCTGCGCGGGCCACTCCTTTCACGCCCTATCTTCAGGGCCAGTACTCGGGTTTGCACCGAGTGTATCGAACCTCGCTCTCACAACCCCCGTGACTTCGCTCCGCTCCAGCTCCGCTCCAGCTCCGCTCCAGCTCATGGCGTTAAACTCCGTCAGATGAAGCAGCAGCTGTATTCTCTAAATGAAACCGGAGCTTCTCTGGCGCGGCGTGAGTGTGGTTGTGATAATACAGAGACAGACACACGCTCCACGGCCTCCCGCGCCACCCAGACTACAGACATACAGACTTCACACGGGACAGGACCAGCCCAGACCCACGGTGACAGACGGCGCGCCACGTACGCACGCGCGGCCAACTCGGCGCCGCTCCGCCGAACGAGCGCACACCAACAAAACTAACGAAAACTCGGCGGCTGCCGGCCGGTATATACTGTGTAATAAATATTAGTCTATCTAGGTACAAATCCTCTCCCCCACTGCGATGGCCCGGCCCGCGGGCGCACCACCCGGCTGCCAAGTCGACCGCCGGTGCTGCCAGATGGCGGCGGGCGCGCCGCTCCTCGACGCACATGCGTCACGGACGTCACGCTCGTCGCACCACGCCGCACACAGCTCGCTGGTACTCATTGTACGTCTCTCACTCATCGGACAGTCAAACTGTCCTGCTCAGTTGCCTCACTCCTTCCCTATCACTCCCGCATCACTTGCACTCACATCGCTCCCAGCACACGCGCCCTCGCTCGCTGATTCCGATGTCCTGTTCAGCGTCGGCGCCGACTCGGAGCTGTCGGGGGCCACAGCAGACAGCTCGGCGCCCGCCCGTTCGTTCGCACCCGACACTCGCCAGCGCCGCCGCCGTCCGTCCGCGCCCAGACCGACGTATATCCCACACTCTGATAGCAAACGCACAAAACGGGCAGCTGCAGCTTAGGCGAAATGTGGCCATAGTCACTGCCGACGTCTCGCGGATTTTGCATTCGTGCTACGAGAACAACGTACTGGTAACATTTCTATCGAAAGATCTCTTCCTGTCCCATCCAGATAGATGAGAAGATAGAAATTCGAAATACTTCTTTATCGTAAGAACCTTAGCTTTCGACAAAAACACCACCTAACCGTTGTTCCCAAGGCCACGAATCAGAAATCTCCGAAACACTAGCAAATTTCGCCACTGGTCGCCCCTCCGCACCACGTCCCCCCCCCCCCATCGCACGGTCCATCCAGCTCTACACGACACCGCAGCAGCAGCAGGCCGCCCGCCCGGCATCTGGAGGCGTATGGGCGAGGCTTCCCGGCCAGGCGGCCAGCGAGGTTTCCAGCTTACACGGTCAGCGAGACGAAGCTGTTGTACTGGGTGATGTTGCGCTTCAGGATGTCCGAGCACGGGCCCAGCACGCGCTCAAACCTGCCGAGGGGCGGGGAAGGGGCGGGGAGGGGGAGGCGGTCAGACTCAGTGACGGAAGAGGGAGCTATCATGAGAGCACGAGACGGGTCATACAACAGACTCCAGATAAACATGGTACAAATAGATAAATAACTAGTGCTAACCCGTCCGCTCCGCTGGACGATTAGCTGGCATCTCCGGGATGGAGGTATCTGCACCAATTCAGCACGTTAATTAACTGGACTGAAACTGCATAGGACATAATTACTTATTACCCGTCAAGGGATCGCCGCCCCACCAACTCCGGTACGTCCGCATAGCTGTATGTATGTATGTATGTATTGACATTTAAAACACTCCAACATAGAATGGCTATTCCGAGTGTCGAGTCGATAGCGTTAAAAGGTGAGACATGTTAAAAAGGCACTCGTAAGCAGCATTCATACTGCAAAATATAAAAATCATACATCCATACACACCGCACGCACGCACATATTCATCCAATCCCAGCTAAATTATTACACAGTGCATGTCTAAAAGACGCGAGAGTCGAGTTCCGGAGTTCCAGAGGTTAAGAGTTGTAAAGTTGCGCGATACTGTATAAGACCCGCCTCCCCGCCTCCGTCATCACACGCTAGATCAGTGTCCTGACGAGTAGAACGAGAGCGAATAGAAGAGTTGGCCTGAATGTGAGAGGCAAGAGCTTGCGGTTCGCCAGTAACTCGTATTTTGTGAAGCAAACTAACAGAGTGCTGTTGGTAGAGCTGACGGGCAGTAGGCCAGCCCAGTTCCTCACGCACGTCCGATATATGATCAAATTTGCGACGGCCGGAGACAACGCGTATCGCAAAAGTTCAGATTTTTTTTTAGGCGTGTTTTTCTCCGACCCGTTGCCATAGACGGCAAGGCAGTATCGAACGTGCGAGATGACCCATTGACCAAGGTGGGCAGAAGGTCAGGTGGGATCTGATTTCCGGGATGGAGCTAGCTGGCATCTCCGGGATGGAGGTATCCGCACCAATTCAGCACGTGACTTAACTATGACTTAAACTGAATACACTGAGCGGTGCCAGATGGACTGACAGGCAGATATAGACAGATCACAGACGCTTATCAAATAGTAATATACCAGTAATGCGCCGTAGTCGGCGATGAACGAGCGAACGCGAAGGAAATGTATGCTGAATTTCAACTCGATAGGACAAGTAGTTTCTGAGATACAAAAAAGGTGCGCACGTGCAGAGGCTTGTGGGACTTGTGGGAAATTGGCGTCTGGAGGTCCCTAACCATACACCAAATTTGTACACAATCGGCTCAGCCGTTCCTGAGATATATAATGGGGTGTGCACGTGCACACGTGCAGAGGCACCGTGGACTTGTGGGACTTGTGGGAAATTGGCGGTTGGAGGTCCCTAACCAAACACCAAATTTGTACACAATCGGCTCAGCCGTTCCTGAGATATATAATAGGGGTGTGCACGTGCGCACGTGCAGAGGCACCCCACCCATGGCTTGTGGGAAGGCAGCGGCTGAGAGGTCCCTAACCACACACCAAATTTGAACACAATCGGCCCAGCCGTTGCGGAGATTTTGCGAGAAAACACTTTTCAACACCCCTCACGCGGCACGCGCCACATGCAGTGGTAGTGACCAACATGAGTCGGTACCGGTCTCAAACAGGTTTGGTTGGATGGGGCTACTCAGGAAAGAAACCTGCTTGTCAATCGGACGTGAGGTTACATAGATATTAGCTTCTCAAAAGCGTCGCCACGGGCCGGGTCGGGCCGGGCCGCTCATATTCAGATTTTTCCCATATACCACGGAAGGACGAGCGAGCGCGAAGCGCTCGCTCGAACTAGTGCTAACCCGCCGCTCCGCTGGACGATTAGCTGGCATCTCCGGGATGGAGGTATCCGCACCAATTCAGCACGTGAATTAACTGGGACTTTTAAACTGAATGAACTGAGCGGTGCCGGATGAACCGACAGACAGATAGACCAGCTCCCACCAGTAACGGTTGGCAGCACTCGGGCGTTTGGGCGTTACAAACCTACTACACCATAGGGTTCCCATGTTAAATCGATGATTTTCAGACGAGGCTGGCTCGTAACCTATGGTACATATTTTAAATCCGACTTCTGGAACAGATAGCTACAATCCTTAGCTACAACGTTTCTATTTACCATTTTTCGATATTCTGGGCGTAAAAAGGCTACATGGGCTTGGGGGTTAAAAAATGTCGGAACGACCGCTGACCGCTTCCAAATGCTACTACAGTACTGAAATATACACTACTTCGACTACTACTTCGTAGTAGAATTTAATATGAGCGCTTCCAAATACTACTACATGTACTGCAAATACACTACTTTGACTACTACTTCGTATATTTGCTGGCGCTTAATTCAATAAATAAAGATATAATCTATGGAAATATAAGTTATTGATAGCAAGCAATACCATTAATTTATAATAGACAAAAAAATTACGATACAAATTATATCTTGTCTAATTAATTTGGGCGTTACATTCCTTACTGTTCTACCCGTTGTTCTATTACCCTGAGATAGACAGACGCTTATCAAATAGTAATATAGATAGAGAATAGATAGATATACAATTTAACATGGAAGACATGCGATGCAGTTGAACTAGCAGGTTGGCAGCCAGAAACAATGGTGGGTACAATTGGAAAACTTTTCGTCAGTTAACAATGAAATCAATTTATCAAAGAACCACTCACAACTTGATCGGTCACACACACACGCGCACCGCACACCGCACACCGCACACCGCACACCGCACACCGCACACACACACATTACTCTTCAAACACCCAGGAGAGCAGGAGCAAGTTGCTTGAAGACGATAAAACCTACCTGGCCCGGTCAAGGCGGACGCACTTGAGGGCTCCGCGCGCCACCACCGTGGCCGCCCGAGGCCGGTCCAGCATCAGCGCTATCTCCCCTGTACAGCAGGCAGACACACACATTAATCAGGTCAGAGGCGAGATACCACGGGCGCCACTGTCACATAGACATATCCCATAGCTATCTCCCCTGTACAGCAGAGACAGACACACACAAATCAGGTCAGAGGCGAGATACCACGGACGCCACAGTCACATAAACATATCCCATAGCTATCTCCCCTGTATAGCAGACAGACACACACAAATCAGGTCAGAGGCGAGATACCACGGACGCCACAGTCACATAGACATCTCCCATAGCTATCTCCCCTGTACAGCAGAGACAGACACACACAAATCAGGTCAGAGGCGAGATACCACGGACGCCACAGTCACATAGACATCTCCCATAGCTATCTCCCCTGTACAGCAGAGACAGACACACACAAATCAGGTCAGAGGCGAGATACCACGGGCGCCACAGTCACATAGACATCTCCCATAGCTATCTCCCCTGTACAGCACATACAGACACACACAAATCAGGTCAGAGGCGAGATACCACGGACGCCACAGTCACATAGACATCTCCCATAGCTATCTCCCCTGTACAGCAGAGACACACACACACAAATCAGGTCAGAGGCGAGATACCACGGACGCCACAGTCACATAGACATCTCCCATAGCTATCTCCCCTGTACAGCAGACAGACACACACAAATCAGGTCAGAGGCGAGATACCACGGACGCCACAGTCACATAGACATCTCCCATAGCTATCTCCCCTGTACAGCAGACAGACACACACAAATCAGGTCAGAGGCGAGATACCACGGACGCCACAGTCACATAGACATCTCCCATAGCTATCTCCCCTGTACAGCAGACAGACACACACAAATCAGGTCAGAGGCGAGATACCACGGGCGCCACAGTCACATAGACATCTCCCATAGCTATCTCCCCTGTACAGCACATACAGACACACACAAATCAGGTCAGAGGCGAGATACCACGGACGCCACAGTCACATAGACATCTCCCATAGCTATCTCCCCTGTACAGCAGAGACAGACACACACATTAATCAGGTCAGAGGCGAGATACCACGGGCGCCACATTCACATAGACATCTCCCATAGCTATCTCCCCTGTACAGCACAGACAGACACACATTAATCAGGTCAGAGGCGAGATACCACGGGCGCCACAGTCACATAGACATCTCACATAGACATCTCCCATAGCTATCTCCCCTGTACAGCACAGACAGACACACATTAATCAGGTCAGAGGCGAGATACCACGGACGCCACAGTCACATAAACATCTCCCATAGCTATCTCCCCTGTACAGCACAGACAGACACACACAAATCAGGTCAGAGGCGAGATACCACGGGCGCCACAGTCACATAGACATCTCCCATAGCTATCTCCCCTGTACAGCACAGACAGACACACATTAATCAGGTCAGAGGCGAGATACCACGGACGTCACAGTCACATAGACATCTCCCATAGCTATCTCCCCTGTACAGCACAGACAGACACACACAAATCAGGTCAGAGGCGAGATACCACGGGCGCCACAGTCACATAGACATCTCCCATAGCTATCTCCCCTGTACAGCAGAGACAGACACACACAAATCAGGTCAGAGGCGAGATACCACGGGCGCCACAGTCACATAGACATCTCCCATAGCTATCTCCCCTGTACAGCACAGACAGACACACATTAATCAGGTCAGAGGCGAGATACCACGGACGCCACAGTCACATAGACATCTCCCATAGCTATCTCCCCTGTACAGCAGAGACAGACACACACAAATCAGGTCAGAGGCGAGATACCACGGGCGCCACAGTCACATAGACATCTCCCATAGCTATCTCCCCTGTACAGCAGGCAGACACACACAAATCAGGTCAGAGGCGAGATACCACGGGCGCCACAGTCACATAGACATCTCCCATAGCTATCTCCCCTGTACAGCAGAGACAGACACACATTAATCAGGTCAGAGGCGAGATACCACGGACGCCACAGTCACATAGACATCTCCCATAGCTATCTCCCCTGTACAGCAGAGACAGACACACACAAATCAGGTCAGAGGCGAGATACCACGGGCGCCACAGTCACATAGACATCTCCCATAGCTATCTCCCCTGTACAGCAGAGACAGCCACACATTAATCAGGTCAGAGGCGAGATACCACGGACGTCACAGTCACATAGATATCTCCCATAGCTATCTCCCCTGTACAGCACAGACAGACACACACAAATCAGGTCAGAGGCGAGATACCACGGACGCCACAGTCACATAGACATCTCCCATAGCTATCTCCCCTGTACAGCACAGACAGACACACACAAATCAGGTCAGAGGCGAGATACCACGGACGCCACAGTCACATAGACATCTCCCATAGCTATCTCCCCTGTACAGCACAGACAGACACACATTAATCAGGTCAGAGGCGAGATACCACGGGCGCCACAGTCACATAGACATCTCCCATAGCTATCTCCCCTGTACAGCAGAGACAGACACACACAAATCAGGTCAGAGGCGAGATACCACGGGCGCCACAGTCACATAGACATCTCCCATAGCTATCTCCCCTGTACAGCAGAGACAGACACACACAAATCAGGTCAGAGGCGAGATACCACGGGCGCCACAGTCACATAGACATCTCCCATAGCTATCTCCCCTGTACAGCAGAGACAGACACACATTAATCAGGTCAGAGGCGAGATACCACGGACGTCACAGTCACATAGACATCTCCCATAGCTATCTCCCCTGTACAGCACAGACAGACACACACAAATCAGGTCAGAGGCGAGATACCACGGGCGCCACAGTCACATAGACATCTCCCATAGCTATCTCCCCTGTACAGCACAGACAGACACACACAAATCAGGTCAGAGGCGAGATACCACGGACGCCACAGTCACATAGACATCTCCCATAGCTATCTCCCCTGTACAGCACAGACAGACACACATTAATCAGGTCAGAGGCGAGATACCACGGGCGCCACAGTCACATAGACATCTCCCATAGCTATCTCCCCTGTACAGCAGAGACAGACACACACAAATCAGGTCAGAGGCGAGATACCACGGGCGCCACAGTCACATAGACATCTCCCATAGCTATCTCCCCTGTACAGCAGAGACAGACACACACAAATCAGGTCAGAGGCGAGATACCACGGGCGCCACAGTCACATAGACATCTCCCATAGCTATCTCCCCTGTACAGCACATACAGACACACATTAATCAGGTCAGAGGCGAGATACCACGGACGCCACAGTCACATAGACATCTCCCATAGCTATCTCCCCTGTACAGCAGACAGACACACACAAATCAGGTCAGAGGCGAGATACCACGGGCGCCACAGTCACATAGACATCTCCCATAGCTATCTCCCCTGTACAGCACAGACAGACACACACAAATCAGGTCAGAGGCGAGATACCACGGGCGCCACAGTCACATAGACATCTCCCATAGCTATCTCCCCTGTACAGCAGAGACAGACACACATTAATCAGGTCAGAGGCGAGATACCACGGACGCCACAGTCACATAGACATCTCCCATAGCTATCTCCCCTGTACAGCAGAGACAGACACACACAAATCAGGTCAGAGGCGAGATACCACGGGCGCCACAGTCACATAGACATCTCCCATAGCTATCTCCCCTGTACAGCAGAGACAGACACACATTAATCAGGTCAGAGGCGAGATACCACGGACGCCACAGTCACATAGACATCTCCCATAGCTATCTCCCCTGTACAGCAGAGACAGACACACACAAATCAGGTCAGAGGCGAGATACCACGGACGCCACAGTCACATAGACATCTCCCATAGCTATCTCCCCTGTACAGCAGACAGACACACACAAATCAGGTCAGAGGCGAGATACCACGGACGCCACAGTCACATAGACATCTCCCATAGCTATCTCCCCTGTACAGCAGACAGACACACACAAATCAGGTCAGAGGCGAGATACCACGGGCGCCATAGTCACATAGACATCTCCCATAGCTATCTCCCCTATACAGCACATACAGACACACATTAATCAGGTCAGAGGCGAGATACCACGGGCGCCACAGTCACATAGACATCTCCCATAGCTATCTCCCCTGTACAGCAGAGACAGACACACATTAATCAGGTCAGAGGCGAGATACCACGGGCGCCACAGTCACATAGACATCTCCCATAGCTATCTCCCCTGTACAGCAGAGACAGACACACACAAATCAGGTCAGAGGCGAGATACCACGGGCGCCACAGTCACATAGACATCTCCCATAGCTATCTCCCCTGTACAGCAGAGACAGACACACACAAATCAGGTCAGAGGCGAGATACCACGGGCGCCACAGTCACATAGACATCTCCCATAGCTATCTCCCCTGTACAGCAGAGACAGACACACATTAATCAGGTCAGAGGCGAGATACCACGGGCGCCACAGTCACATAGACATCTCCCATAGCTATCTCCCCTGTACAGCAGAGACAGACACACACAAATCAGGTCAGAGGCGAGATACCACGGGCGCCACAGTCATATAGACATCTCCCATAGCTATCTCCCCTGTACAGCACAGACAGACACACACAAATCAGGTCAGAGGCGAGATACCACGGGCGCCACAGTCACATAGACATCTCCCATAGCTATCTCCCCTGCACAGCAGAGACAGACACACACAAATCAGGTCAGAGGCGAGATATTACGGGCGCCACAGTCACATAGACATCTCCCATAGCTATCTCCCCTGTACAGCAGAGACAGACACACACAGATCAGGTCAGAGGCGAGATACCACGGGCGCCACAGTCACATAGACATCTCCCATAGCTATCTCCCCTGTACAGCAGACAGACGCACACAAATCAGGTCAGAGGCGAGATACCACGGACGCCACAGTCACATAGACATCTCCCATAGCTATCTCCCCTGTACAGCACAGACACACACAAATCAGGTCAGAGGCGAGATACCACGGACGCCACAGTCACATAGACATCTCCCATAGCTATCTCCCCTGTACAGCAGAGACAGACACACATTAATCAGGTCAGAGGCGAGATACCACGGACGCCACAGTCACATAGACATCTCCCATAGCTATCTCCCCTGTACAGCAGACAGACACACACAAATCAGGTCAGAGGCGAGATACCACGGGCGCCACAGTCACATAGACATCTCCCATAGCTATCTTCCCTGTACAGCACATACAGACACACATTAATCAGATCAGAGGCGAGATACCACGGACGCCACAGTCACATAGACATCTCCCATAGCTATCTCCCCTATACAGCACATACAGACACACACAAATCAGGTCAGAGGCGAGATACCACGGACGCCACAGTCACATAGACATCTCCCATAGCTATCTCCCCTGTACAGCACAGACAGACACACACAAATCAGGTCAGAGGCGAGATACCACGGACGCCACAGTCACTTAGACATCTCCCATAGCTATCTCCCCTGTACAGCAAAGACAGACACACACAAATCAGGTCAGAGGCGAGATACCACGGACGCCACAGTCACATAGACATGGCCAAAAACCGAGCAAGCATAGCTTACAGAACTGAGGCATAGCTGACTGACGCAATGTCAGGACAAGCGGATCAAAAATGTCAAACGAACAAACCAGAGAGCACCGATTCAACCTGACCAGACATACCCCACCACTACCGGCCACCGGCCACCACCTGACCAGACATACCCCACCGCCACCGCCACCTGACCACCTGACCAGACATACCCCACCACCACCGGCCACCGGCCACCGCCACCCGGCCGGCTGCCCGCCCGCCGCTCGTTCGGAACTAGTGGAGCCTATAACCGAGCCTCCCTTATAATCAGCTGGGTATAAATGACAGAATCAGTCGGGTGCTTTGTTGGGCTCCACCAGACACATTGTCAGCATCAGTTACGTGTTTTCATACCGAGAAACACGATCCGGCGCAGTGTTGGCGAACTTAGAAATGTTACAGGCGAATTTAATATCTGAACACTGAAAACTGTTCCGATATTAAATGCGCTGCGCTGGCCACATGCGCTGTTACCGCGTGTGTACGTGTGTGCGGGTCAAGGCACAAGGTCTCGTAAGAGCCTGTCGATACCCACCAAAGTAGTCCGAGGGTCCCAGTTGTCCAACCTCCACCGCTGGCTCGTCTTCTGTCCTCCTCTGCAGCACGGCCGCCGTGCCCTCCACGATGATGAAGAAGTCGTCACCCGGCTCGCCCTGACGTACGATCGCCTTACCGTCGTCAAACGAGACAGGCTCCAGGCTGTCGGCCACCGTCAGACGCTCCCACTTGTCCAGGTTCTCTGTGGGAGGGGGAGGAGTCAGGCCAGGTCAGGTCAGGTCAGGTCAGGTCAGGTCAGGTCAGGTCAGGTCAGACTCCAGGCTATCGGCCACCGTCAGACGCTCCCACTTGTCCAGGTTCTCTGTGGGAGGGGGAGGAGTCAGGTCAGGTCAGGTCAGGTCAGAGACAGGCTCCAGGCTGTCGGCCACCGTCAGACGCTCCCACTTGTCCAGGTTCTCTGTGGGAGGGGGAGGAGTCAGGCCAGGTCAGGTCAGGTCAGGTCAGGCTCCAGGCTGTCGGCCACCGTCAGACGCTCCCACTTGTCCAGGTTCTCTGTGGGAGGGTCAGGTCAGGTCAGGTCAGGTCAGGTCAGGTCAGGTCAGGTCAGGTCAGGTCAGAGACAGGCTCCAGGCTGTCGGCTACCGTCAGACGCTCCCACTTGTCCAGGTTCTCTGTGGGAGGGGGAGGAGTCAGGTCAGGTCAGGTCAGGTCAGGTCAGGTCAGGTCAGGTCAGGTCAGGTCAGGTCAGGTCAGAGACAGGCTCCAGGCTGTCGGCCACCGTCAGACGCTCCCACTTGTCCAGGTTCTCTGTGGGAGGGGGAGCAGGTCAGATCAGGTCAGGTCAGGTCAGGCTCCAGGCTGTCGGCCACCGTCAGACGCTCCCACTTGTCCAGGTTCTCTGTGGATAGCGAGGTCAGGTCAGGTCTTCCACTTGTCTAGGTTATCTACCGGAGGGGGTGCATGCCCGGTCAGGTCATACACTTCTTATCGAACCAATACGTTCACAGGTTAGTTGTACGGAAAACTAGCTCCTGTGGCATTAACTACAGTTTGATATCTTCACCGAAATTAGCTTAATTGCCGAATGTTGAACACTCCACTGACAGTCCGGTGCTTCATGCCATTTCCCACTCTTTCCAATCTCATACACCTTATTCGCCATCCGCCAGCAGCGAGCCCTGCTCCGCCAGCAGCGAGCCCTGCTCCGCCAGCAGCGGGCCCTGCTCCGCCAGCAGCGAGCCCTGCTCCGCCAGCAGCGAGCCCTGCTCCGCCAGCAGCGAGCCCTGCTCCGCCAGCAGCGAGCCCTGCTCCGCCAGCAGCGAACCCTGCTCCGCCAGCAGCGAGCCCTGCTCCGCCAGCAGCGAGCCCTGCTCCGCCAGCAGCGAGCCCTGCTCCGCCAGCAGCGAGCCCTGCTCCGCCAGCAGCGAGCCCTGCTCCGCCAGCAGCGAGCCCTGCTTCGCCAGCAGCGAGCCCTGCTCCGCCAGCAGCGAGCCCTGCTCCGCCAGCAGCGAGCCCTGCTCCGCCAGCAGCGAGCCCTGCTCCGCCAGCAGCGAGCCCTGCTCCGCCAGCAGCGGGCCCTGCTCCGCCAGCAGCGGGCCCTGCTCCGCCAGCAGCGAGCCCTGCTCCGCCAGCAGCGAGCCCTGCTCCGCCAGCAGCGAGCCCTGCTCCGCCAGCAGCGGGCCCTGCTCCGCCAGCAGCGAGCCCTGCTCCGCCAGCAGCGAGCCCTGCTCCGCCAGCAGCGAGCCCTGCTCCGCCAGCAACGAGCCCTGCTCCACCAGCAGCGAGCCCTGCTCCGCCAGCAGCGAGCCCTGCTCCGCCAGCAGCGAGCCCTGCTCCGCCAGCAGCGAGCCCTGCTCCGCCAGCAGCGAGTCCTGCTCCGCCAGCAGCGAGTCCTGCTCCGCCAGCAGCGAGCCCTGCTCCGCCAGCAGCGAGTCCTGCTCCGCCAGCAGCGAGCCCTGCTCCGCCAGCAGCGAGCCCTGCTCCGCCAGCAGCGAGCCCTGCTCCGCCAGCAGCGAGCCCTGCTCCGCCAGCAGCGAGCCCTGCTCCGCCAGCAACGAGCCCTGCTCCGCCAGCAGCGAGCCCTGCTCCGCCAGCAGCGAGCCCTGCTCCGCCAGCAGCGAGCCCTGCTCCGCCAGCAACGAGCCCTGCTCCGCCAGCAGCGAGCCCTGGTCCGCCAGCAGCGAGCCCTGCTCCGCCAGCAGCGAGCCCTGCTCCGCCAGCAGCGAGCCCTGCTCCGCCAGCAGCGAGCCCTGCTCCGCCAGCAACGAGCCCTGCTCCGCCAGCAGCGAGCCCTGCTCCGCCAGCAACGAGCCCTGCTCCGCCAGCAGCGAGCCCTGCTCCGCCAGCAGCGAGCCCTGCTCCGCCAGCAGCGAGCCCTGCTCCGCCAGCAACGAGCCCTGCTCCGCCAGCAGCGAGCCCTGCTCCGCCAGCAGCGAGCCCTGCTCCGCCAGCAGCGAGCCCTGCTCCGCCAGCAGCGAGCCCTGCTCGCGGAAATCGACCGTCACCGCCACACCAGCCGAGAGTTATCGTCCAATCACAGCCGGAGCGCCGACAGGCATGACGTCACCCGAGCGCCGACAGGCATGACGTCACAGCCGGAGCGCCGACAGTCATGACGTCACCCGAGCGCCGACAGGCATGACGTCACCGAGCGCCGACAGGCATGACGTCACCCGAGCGCCGACAGGCATGACGTCACCCGAGCGCCGACAGGCATGACGTCACAGCCGGAGCGCCGACAGTCATGACGTCACTCCGACGTCGCACAGCAGACCGCTGGGGTCAGCTGCAGCTGCGTCCCTGTCTGGCCGTCCACGCAGCACAACAGCCAGATGTAAAACATCGACTACAATTAGTAACAATGGTTAAGGTGCTGGAGTAATGCTTCAAAATAGCCATCAATAGAGTTCTTTTGAAAATACAGCCGAAGAATACATGGAACTTGGAAGTTTTTCTGAAGGAAAAAAAATCACCGCAATCATCCTCGCCTACCTGGAGCTTGAAGTTCTTTTCCTTGAGAGAAAACAATCCTCTGGAATGTACGCCATCGCGTGTAAGTTCACTGCTGTGGCGGTACGTACCCAGAATGGAGACCTTGCTGAGGAACTCGTCATACATCCTCCGTTTGAGAGTCACTGCTGTGGCGGTACGCACCCAGAATGGAGACCTTGCTGAGGAACTCGTCATACATCCTCCGTTTGAGAGTCACTGCTGTGGCGGTACGTACCCAGAATGGAGACCTTGCTGAGGAACTCGTCATACATCCTCCGTTTCCGAATCGTCGATCCCATCAGGATCCTGGCAATCAGGAGACAGCACCGTCACGTGGCGGCAATATAAGACACGCCGAGAACATCATTCACTAAGCCAGAGTGTTGCCCGTGATGGGCTTTACTCGAATTGATCGAATTGGCTAACACATTATTTAGATACAAGGCACAGCTTCGTTAAAAAGGCACAGCTCCGTTTACCATAACCAGTTATACACCCCAGACTTAAAGGGAGTGTGGCTACTCACATCGCTTCTTTGTGGTTATTGACACTGGTTTATAGAACAGAATTTTCTGAATCGAACCATGCCTTTCATTTTTTTTCTTCTTCAGATTCATACTAGTTACTGAGATATTTCCAAAGACCCCAGGGACTGACTGGCAGCCAAACGTTATCGGGAAGACCCCAGAGAGCTTCCGCCACTAGAAGCAACTATCGATGCAACTGCTAGCATATCGTTAGCGCCAGCCAATAGCATATCGACAAAACAGCTCGTGCGCGCTGATAGCAGCAGCCGAACAGTACCGTCTATCCCCCAACTCGCAACGCTTGATGGTCATTTTTCGACGAAGATATCAATTTAGAGCTACAAAACTTGCACATAATAAAGTTAACAGTGTCAAGAACGTGCTGAGCAAAACTTGTCTTTCTATCTTGCATGATGTGACCGTAATATTATTGTCTTATGTGCGCCGTTTTACATAACATCACTATAGTAGCGATTATTTTATAGATATCGAGAAAAAAAAAGCAAACACAATATAAGTGAAAATTCAACTAAAGGGACTCCAGATGTGAATTTCATCGTATCCAACAATCAAACCAACCAATGTAGAGCCAACCTCACGGATAAGCTCTACAAATCACTCGACCAATCAGAAGACTTCACAATTGTCTACCTAGACATTTCCAGATACTTCGATAAAATTTGGCATAACGGCCTACTGGCAAAATGTAAATCTGAGTTTGGAATCAGGGGCCAAGTGCTCTGTTGGTTAAGATCTTATCTTGACGGTCGAAGCCAGCTAGTACAAGTTGGCATTGAACAGTATCTTCCATTAACCCCGAAGGCCGGAGTACCACAGGGCTCGGTTCTGGGCCCATTGCTTGCCATTATGTACCTGAACGGGCTCAGTAACATCACGTCAAATCACATGCTGCACTTTGCTGACAACAGCTCCCTCCACTGCTCTCATACGCCTGGTAACTTACGTGCCAAAGAGCTTGAATTACAGGACGACCTGAATGCTATACACAACTATGGTAGCAAGTGGGCGATAACATTTAATGCAAATAAAACAGCACAGCAGACCTTTTCGAGCCGAAGGAACCCTAGAGCTCCCACACTTACCTTCGGAGGCCAGCTGATTTTCCCTACCAATGAACACAAGCACCTAGGCCTAACATTTTCGTCCGATCTAAAATTCAAGCATCACGTGAATGAAACACTGCTGAAATTCAACCGAGCGCTGACCCCACTTTATCAAATCGCGCCGCGCCGTACATCCCGAGAAACGTGTTGCTGCAAATATACACCGTATACGTACAGCCCCACCTCGACTATTGCAGCGCTGTATATGACGGAAACTTGACCAAGTTTGACAGCAAACGATTAGAAAAGGCCCAAAACCGGGCTGCCAGGCTTATCACCGGCACGTTCCGCCGCACACCAGTCGTTGGTCTTAGGAAGGAGCTGGGGTGGAGTAGTGTGGCCGACCGACGCCGAACGCATCGGCTCCTGCTTTTCCACAAGTTAGTATATGACCCTACAATTCCCGAATTAATCAAAGCCATAGTCCCAAATGCCAGATAAACTGTCGCATGTAGGCCGCTACGCAATACAAACGACCATTTGATCACACAACCCATCTCACGTACCGCCGCCTACTCCCACTCATTTATACCCAGCACCACAAAAACCTGGAATGAATTGCCATCAGAATACCGCCTTCCCGACAGCCATATGAACTTCAGAAATAATATTATGCGTTTAATGAGTCCCGTAAAGCCAAGCCCCTTCAACTCATATGGCTCTAAAAGAGGCAACACTTTGCACACGAGAATCAGACTGAAGACTTCCTCCCTCAACGCCCATAGGTTTTATGTCGGCCAGGTTACATCGCCGGAGTGCATGTGCGGCCACAGAGGAGAGGACACTCCTCATTACCTACTACGTTGTCCACGGTATGCGGACCCCAGGGACGAACTCTTCCAGACCCTGAGTCTCCTCTTGAATCAGGACTTTGACAATCTTTCAGCGACCAACCAAACCGAAATACTCTTAAACGGGCCACAGGGCAAAGGAAATATCGCTATGCGTGTGGCCATCGCCCTTCAAAACTTTTGCTTCAAAACCCATAGATTTAAATAGTTTCTCACATTCGATTTTCAGAGGGAGACAATATAGTCCAAACATCCAACTTGGAGCGGCTAGGCACAGAGCGGGCCGCGGCATGTGACGCCAGTGGCTGTGCGGTCAGCATCAGTTAACTGTTCGACATGCCGAATAGGTAGCTAGGTACCTATCTGTGTATATATTGAATTATCTTGTGACCTTTCCTTCCGATTTATTTAGTAGTGTGTGCCGATCAGAGCGAATGCATAGTGGGTAGGAGTTTAATTTTGAATAGGAAGCGTGAGCTAGCGAGTTAGTTTGTACTTGACATATTGTAGAGTAGAGTGTGAGCTTATTGTAATAGACTAGATGAGTGACCTGAGAATAGAGTGCGGACTTACGCACTTGTCGGTAGCGAGCGGCGCCTGATTTAAGCGCATGTGAGCGCTTGTGCGCCAATCGCAAACATGTACGTCCGATGTGTAAAGCGAAAATGAAATAAAAAAATGTATCTAAAAAAACAAAACAATAGCTACTTACCGTCTGAAAATATTTTTGACATTCCAAAACAGTAGGCACACTCCCTTTAAAAAGGAACAAATTGCTCACCCAGAATAATTGCAGTATCAAAATTATCCAAGTAACCTAAGTAATGCAACCTTATGGACAAAAATGAATAGAAACATGAAAAAAGACAGCCAAATGCAGACATCACACGTGTTTCCCTTGCCTCCAGTGATCCCCATCTGGGCGTCACTACAAGTTCCCGGTGCCACCGCCAGATGTCCGTACCGTCTGTAGGTGTCGCGGTCGATGGCCCATAGCTTGACATCGGAACGGGCGCGGACGGTGGCGGCCCGCGGCGTGCCGTAGATGAGGGCCAGCTCGCCGAAACTGCCACCATCACTGATGGTGGTGACTTGTTCACTGTCCACGTACACCTGGGGACGGGGCGGGAACGTGATGTGACGTGACGTGACGTGACGTGATGTGGCGTGGCGTGATGTGACGTGATGTGACGTGATGTGACGTGATGTGACGTGATGTGACGTGATGTGATGTGACGTGACGTGATGTGGCGTGATGTGATGTGACGTGACGTGGTGTGGCGTAACGATGTGATGTAGCGTAATGTGGCGTGGCGTGATGTGACGTGGCGTGATGTGACGTGGCGTGACGTGACGATGTGATGTGGCGTGACGTGACGATGTGATGTGGCGTGACACGACACACAGTCACACACGCAGATTCCAACAGGCGATAGCCGAAATACCTGTCCGGGTGACAAGCTAGTTAGAATATTAAACACACGCCGCCGCACATACAAACTGGACATTTGTCTCGGGTTGGCCGTTGCTTTCATGTCATTTAACAACATCTTCTGGCAAGGCACCATTCAAGAGACGCAGCTTAGCAACATCTACCAATATGCCACTTCACATCACTTTGATCTCCAGGACCAGTACGCATGTCGATTCTAATCAGCATCTTCTGGCAAACCAAATTAATCCGGCCAGTCCCAAATGGTTGCTCGGCGGGCCGATCAAAAGGCGCCGCCTGGGGGCGATCGCTGTCGAGCCCGCCTCGGCAGAACAAAGCCATCAGCCGGGTACACCGAGCTGTGTATCCACAGCCGAATTCCCACCGCATATCTTCACAGCTACCCAAGGACAGATCCAGAAAGCCAAAAAAGTTGGTTTGGGGGCCAAAGTCGCCCCCAAACAAACTTTTTTAATAATTAAAAAAGTAATTAAAAAGCTCATCGGATTTCGATTCTTTATGCATTACCAGTTGATTATTAAAAAAAAAACTTTAATGAAAAAGCTGCTGAAATTTTCTTTCAAATCAGGAAATGTGTCGAATTTCAGCAAATTTCAGGCGTTCTGAGGTGACTATGACCCTCTTACTTCCATTGGGTCTGCCAGTACTGCCTCCCCCTGACAGCGGACGGCGGGTCCCACGCGGCTAACTCACCTCCACCTCTCCCGAGTCGATGACGTAGAAGTTGTCCCCCTCGTCACCCTGCTGGATGATGGCCTCGCCTTTGAGGAACGTCTGCGCGAACATAGCGTCGAACATATCCGACCTGAGGGCCGCCATGATGGCTTCGTTAGACGGGTGAATGGTAAGCGATCCCCGCGCGGAATGGTCAGTTCCTTATCGCTACGTTAGACGGTGAATGGGAAGCCACATATGGCTCGGAACGGTAGGCTATTTATAGATGTGGAAAAGGAAAACTGGCTTCTATTCGCGAATATGATTGATTGGACTCGTGCAAAATCCAGCGGCCGATTCAGTGGGGAAGGTTGAGACAGATTAGTTTTGAAAGGTTGGTGTTAGTTATGTAAGAGCGTAAATGACCTACTTCTATAATCGATTCTATGCAGGCACCATCTCAGCGAATCAGCGTAGTTGGCGGCGTGGTGTGACAGTATAGCATTGGAACACCCGTCTCGCACACAACACGGCGTCAATCAATTTACAGATCAGAGTCGAGCACTTCATCATTCAAATCAACACAACTACCACAGTATAGTATTGGAACGCCCGTCTCGCACACAACACGGCGTCAATCAATTTACAGATCAGAGTCGAGCACTTCATCATTCAAATCAACACAACTACCACAGTATAGTATTGGAACACCCGTCTCGCACACAACACGGCGTCAATCAATTTACAGATCAGAGTCGAGCACTTCATCATTCAAATCAACACAACTACCACAGTATAGCACTGGAACACCCGTCTCGCACACAACACGGCGTCAATCAATTTACAGATCAGAGTCGAGCACTTCATCATTCAAATCAACACAACTACCACAGTATAGTATTGGAACACCCGTCTCGCACACAACACGGCGTCAATCAATTTACAGATCAGAGTCGAGCACTTCATCATTCAAATCAACACAACTACCACAGTATAGTATTGGAACACCCGTCTCGCACACAACACGGCGTCAATCAATTTACAGATCAGAGTCGAGCACTTCATCATTCAAATCAACACAACTACCACAGTATAGTATTGGAACACCCGTCTCGCACACAACACGGCGTCAATCAATTTACAGATCAGAGTCGAGCACTTCATCATTCAAATCAACACAACTACCACATTATAGTATTGGAACACCCGTCTCGCACACAACACGGCGTCAATCAATTTACAGATCAGAGTCGAGCACTTCATCATTCAAATCAACACAACTACCACAGTATAGTATTGGAACGCCCGTCTCGCACACAACACGGCGTCAATCAATTTACAGATCAGAGTCGAGCACTTCATCATTCAAATCAACACAACTACTACAGTATACCAGGGCATTTCAGAAGCATATTTCTATAGACATAGTGACAAACCAATAGTCTGGGACGCCAGCCATCGACGACCTCCGCCACCAGCTCACGCACGTTATGTCGCATGACCGACCAACCTTCGCACTTGGAGACCTCAACTTCGACCTTCTTCACCCTGAGAAGCCAGGTGTATCGTCTTACGCACAGCAGCTTAGCGACCTGTCGTTAACTCAGCTGATCACGGAGCCGACCCGGCCTGGTCCGAGACCTACGCTGATCGACCACGTGACAACAAACCGACCGGACCTGACATCAGCCGCCCGAGTGACGCCGTGCAACATCAGCGACCACGACCTTATCACTGTGGCCGTCACCGATATCAAGGCACGTCGCAGTCCCGACATCATCACCGTGAGGTCCACACAACGCGTCAACAAGGACGCCCTCTGTCTCGACCTCCTCCAAGCCGACTGGAAACAGGTCTATGAAGCAGCTGACTCCACCACCGACATGTGGAACAGCTTCATCGCTGTATGGGATCCGATCATAAATCAGCACATGCCTATGCGGACCATCAAGGTGAAACACAGACCGTGTCCATGGCTGGATGACGATTCGGTGCGGGAGGCCATGGCAGCTCGGGACCAGGCACGGACTGACAAGGACCTCATTCCATGTGACGCCACCGAAAGAGAGTTCCGTGAAAGTCGGAACGCCGTAAAGGTTGCCATCAACCGCGCGTGCACCTCTTACTACGCGTCTACCTACAAGCACTCCCGTCCAAAGACCTGGAAAAACATCAGGCAGTTCCTGGTCTCGTCTGGGAAGGCGCAGCCGAGGACAGCCAGTGCAGCACCGGCGGATCCTGAGTGGCCGGACCGACTGAATCGGTTCTTCACGTCAGTCGGCTCCGACGTGGCGCACGCGCTGGCGGAGAGCGACGCTGGAGAGACGCTGTCGCCCCGCCCACCCCGTGTGTGTGCCGGGTCGTTTGTGCCGTATCCTGCGACCCTTCCGGAACTCTCGGCAGCGCTGAAGCGCATGGGTATGTCTCGCGCCTGCGGCCCTGACGGCATAACCGTCCATATGCTGAGAATGACCTTTCCAGTGGTGGGACCGCACTTGCTGAGGCTCGTAAATTCCTGTATCATGAATTGTGACATGCCCGACCAGTGGAAGGCTGCTACCGTTACGGCTCTCCATAAAAAGGGTGAAACTACGGACCCCAACAACTATCGCCCGATTTCTGTTCTCCCTGTTGTGGCGAAGTTGTGTGAGCGTGTGGTCTGCACCCAATTGATGGATTACCTGACGACCCACCATATACTGTGTCCTCAGCAGTACGGTTTCCGGCCGGGACTGTCCACAGAGGCGGCCCTGCTCGACACTGTCACGTATGCAACAGACAACATTGATAAAGGCATGATGACGTCACTCGTCACAACTGACACGTCTAAGGCCTTTGACAGTGTCGAGCATGATCGTCTCCTGGACAAGCTAGAGTGGTATGGTGTCCAGCGTGAATGGTTCGCGGCCTGGCTGCGGGGTCGTACCCAGACTGTGCGGGGTGGCTGTAGTGGTGCCCTGGAGGTGACGCACGGGGTGGTCCAGGGGTCCATTTTAGGGCCTGTACTGTTTTTACTCTTCACCAACGATTTGCCGCAGCATCTTCCATTCGGGAGGATCGTGATGTATGCTGACGATGCCCAGTTCATTGACGCTGACTTCCCATCAAATGTTCATGATCTGAAAAATCGTGTTGAAAGCTCTCTTGACATAGCTTTGAAGTGGTTCACACAGAACCGTCTAAAAATTAATCCGGCAAAAACAAAGATGCTCCTCCTGAGATCTCGCCGTCAAAAAGTCATCTCAGACTTCTCTGTTCATTTTGGTAATGATGAAATTTTGCCCTCACAAAGCGTCAAGGTGCTTGGTGTCGTCATCGACTCACATCTGACATGGAAATGTCACATTACGTCTGTTGTGCAGCGCTGCTACTGTGTACTGGTGGGTCTGGCGCGAATCAGACATAAGCTCCCAAAATGCATCAGACAGCTGTTGATAGAGGCACTCGTCTTCCCCCACATACGTTATTGTATAACGGTGTGGGGAAACTGTTCCGCAGCACAGAAGCTGCGTGTACAAAAGGGAATCAACTTCGGTGTCCGCATCGTGACCGGACTTGGCAGGCGTGACCATGTCAGTCCGTCATTGCGTGAACTGGGGTGGCCCAATGTTGATGAAATGATCACCGAACGCGATATTGCCACAATGCGCCACCTCACAACATCCACCAGTGCCTCCGAACTATTGCGACAGCGATTGTTGCGGCGCGCCGATGTATCCGCTCGCCGCACGCGCGGCACTGAAGCCGGCCACTTCGAGCTGCCCCGCGTGCGGACAGAATTCGCCCGGCGCAGCTTTGTGTACCGAGCCACGAGCGCCTGGAACGACCTTACGCTGGAGGCTAGGCGATAGTCAATCGTGAATTTTACCGTAGATTGCGATCGGTGTCTGCGGCTGGGAGCGGCCTATGTTGCCACCTGCCACTCTTTTTGCCGCGTGTTCTGTTTTACCGTGTGTATTTTTCATCACTGTATGTTTTACTGTTTTTATCCTATTGTGTATTATTAATGTAATGACGTGGATTCCACAAAAGCCATATTATGGAGGTTCCGAAATACATATCTGTATCTGTATCTGTATCTGTATCTGGGAATGTTAGGATAAGCCAGGTATCGTACGTGCTCGGTCACGTTATTCTTTAGCATTTCAAAACCTATCAACAGTATGTTGGTGATCACGCGTGAAATTAATGCTGTCATACTAATAATATATATTTATATCAAATATCATATTAATGCTGTTATATCAATGAAATCGTCCTGCTTCATCACGTTCCCCTCCAACCAAGATGGTATAACAGATGACGTTACCGCACATCCCCACAGCAGCATCTGAACAACGACTCAAATCTGGCGAAACAACCAAGTTGGGTAGCAACTGCGAGGCATTTGATTTCATACTTCGATAAATACTACACAATCCCAAAGTGGCGCACAAATTACACTAATCCGACAGAAATAAAAAACCTACGGCGAAGCATTGCGCTGGATATTCCTCCATCTGATGCTTTTAACACACAAATGCCTTCTACATTGTTTTTCGTAGCAAGATTTCAAAAGGTTACACGTCTGTGACGTAAATCACTGTCCGTTTTCCCCTCTCCAACGGCTGCTGTTCAATGTTGGCAGGCGGTAGGCTCTCAGTTCTCTACCTTACCTCCCTCCTCTCACCTGTTCTCGTTCGGCAGCCAGAGGGGCACGTGACTCACCTCTCGTTCTCGTCCAGGTGCGAGAAGAGCACGTTCTTAGCGATGGCCTTGCTGAGGGCCGCCATCGTCTTGTAGTCCTTAGGCACGACCTGCACCGGCAGCGGGGCGGGGCGGGGCGGGGGTCAAACGGAGTCATCGGGACTGGCACGAACGCCAAGGCACTCCAACCAGTGCAGTTGAGGGATTTCATTGCTTTCTTTCACGGTTCGTAGCTCATATCTTCAATAACAAGATTTGATGATCACTGATCGCACATTACGAGGTAATCACTACATCATTCTATATAGTGCCACTCTTTCCACTCTTTCCTGCGAGGCCGTAGCGGCCGTCTAAATAGCAGCCCCCAGCCCACCACAAGCTCTGCTCCGGCTCTATTCGGCTGTTTCACGCCGCTCTACGCCGCTCCACCTCCAGCGCAGTGCAGTCATCTGTATCGTCGGTAGGGGCGGTGGCGAGGCGAAGGCGGGCGGGGCAGCACCTTTCAACACGCGCTGGCAGCCCGATTGGAAGGCGTCGCTGCCCCGAAATAAGCTTCGTGCCAGCTCCGACGTGCCGCGACGACATGCCCGTCGTACAAACGGCGGCAATTCCGTAACGAGCTGCACACGCGGGGCAGCCAGGAGACGCTCTAGACGATCGATCCACTGGGACTGAGACTGGCTAGCTGGCTGAGACTGGGACTGAGACTGGGACTGACTGGCTGAGACTGACTGACTGACTGACTGACTGACTGACTGACTGACTGACTGACTGACTGACTGACTGACTGACTGACTGACTGACTGACTGACTGACTGAGACTGACTGAGACTGACTGACTGGCTGAGACTGACTGACTGACTGACTGACTGACTGACTGACTGACTGACTGACTGACTGACTGACTGACTGACTGACTGACTGACTGACTGACTGACTGAGACTGACTGAGACTGACTGACTGACTGAGACTGACTGACTGGCTGATACTGACTGACTGACTGGCTGAGACTGTGACTGACTGACTGGCTGAGACTGGGACTGAGACTGGCTGAGACTGGGACTGAGACTGGGACTGACTGGCTGAGACTGACTGGCTGAGACTGACTGGCTGAGACTGGGACTGAGACTGGCTAGCTGGCTGAGACTGGGACTGAGACTGGGACTGACTGGCTGAGACTGGCTGAGACTGACTGACTGACTAGACTGACTGACTGACTGACTGACTGACTGACTGACTGACTGACTGACTGACTGACTGACTGACTGACTGACTGACTGACTGACTGAGACTGAGACTGAGACTGAGACTGAGACTGGCTAGCTGACTGGGACTGACTGGCTGAGACTGGGACTGACTGACTGGCTGAGACTGGGACTGACTGACTGGCTGCGACTGGGACTGACTGGCTGATACTGAAACTGACTGACTGGCTGAGACTGGGACTGAGACTGAGACTGGTACTGAGACTGGGACTGACTGACTGGCTGAGACTGAGACTGGGACTGACTGACTGGGTGAGACTGAGACTGGGACTGAGACTGGGACTGACTAACTGGCTGAGACTGAGACTGGGACTGACTGACTGGCTGAGACTGGGACTGGGACTGACTGACTGGCTGAAACTGGGACTGAGACTGGGACTGACTGACTGGCTGAGACTGGGATTGAGACTGACTGACTGGCTGAAACTGGGACTGAGACTGGGACTGACTGACTAGCTGAAACTGGGACTGAAACTGACTGACTGGCTGAGACTGGGACTGAAACTGACTGACTGGCTGAGACTGGGACTGAAACTGACTGGCTGGGACTGAGACAGGGACTGACTGACTGACTGGCTGAGACTGGGACTGACTGACTGACTGGCTTAGACTGGGACTGAGACTGGGACTGACTGACTGGCTGATACTGGGACTGAGACTGACTGCCTGGCTGAGACTGGGAGACTGACTGGCTGAGACTGAGACTGACTGACTGAGACTGGGACTGATACTGGGACTGAGACTGGGACTGAAACTGGGACTGAAACTGGGACTGAAACTGGGACTGACTGACTGGCTGAGACTGAGACTGGGACTGAGACTGGGACTGACTGCAACTGGGACTGACTGCAACTGGGACTGGAACTGACTGACTGGCTGATAATGGGACTGAGACTGGGACTGGGATTGACTGGCTGAGACTGGGACTGACTGACTGAGACTGGGACTGGGACTGAAACTGACTGAAACTGAAACTTGTCCGCCCCTGTAGCTCAGTTGGGAGAGCGCTGGACTTCTGACCTCACCCAGTAGTGGCAGCCCAGGGTTCGAGTCGCTTTGGAGCTCGCTATTTGCCCCCGACTTGGATGGCCTGTGACCGGTGGCAGCGGTCGCACTCAAGGTCAGGTGACGTCAGAGGGCGGGGCAGACTGTGTCCAGTATGTCGGGCACGTAACACTTTCGCTTCTAAATTGTGCCGGACGTCAGGAATTGCTTGATCGGGTGGTGGGGGTCAGGGCCTGCGCAACAAGCTATGCTTAGCGCGGGGCCTGATCTCGGAAATCCATCCATTCAAAAACATTCGGACTAAATTTATTTTAAAAAACTGACTGACTGGCTGATACTGAGACTGGGACTGACTGGCTGGCTGATACTGGGACTGACTGACTGGCTGAGACTGGGACTGAAACTGACTGACTGGCTGAGACTGGGACTGGGACTGAGACTGGGACTGGCTGACTGACTGGCTGATACTGAGACTGGGACTGACTGATTGGCTGAGACTGGGACTGATACTGGGACTGAGACTGGTACTGAGACTGGGACTGACTGGGACTGACGGGCTGGCTGAGACTGGGACTGAAACTGACTGACTGGCTGATACCGATACTGGGACTGACTGGCTGAGACTGAGACTGGGACTGACTGACTGGCTGATACTGGGACTGAGACTGACTGACTGACTGGGACTGACTGACTGACTGACTGACTGGGACTGGGACTGGGACTGGGACTGGGACTGGGACTGGGACTGGGACTGAGACTGGGACTGACTGACTGACTGGCTAAGACTGGGACTGACTGGCTGATACTGGGACTGACTGGCTGAGACTGGGACTGACTGGCTGAGACTGGGACTGACTGACTGGCTGGCTGAGACTGGGACTGACTGACTGGCTGGCTGAGAATGGGACTGACTGATTGGCTGAGACTGGGACTGAGACTGGGACTGATACTGGGACTGACTGGCTGAGACTGAGACTGGACTGATACTGACTGGCTGAGACTGGGACTGACTGGCTGATACTGAGACTGGGACTGACTGAGACTAACAAATACTGACTGGCTGAGACTGGGACCGAGACTGACTGAGACTGGGACTGAGACTGGGACTGACTGACTGGCTGAGACTGGGATTGAGACTGACTGACTGGCTGGAACTGGGACTGAGACTGAGACTGGGACTGGGACTGACTGACTGGCTGAGACTGGGAATGAAACTGACTGACTGGCTGAGACTGGGACTGAAACTGACTGGCTGAGACTAGGACTGACTGACTGAGACTGGGACTGAGACAGGGACTGACTGACTGAGACTGACTGACTGACTGGCTTAGACTGGGACAGAGACTGACTGACTGGCTGATACTGGGACTGAGACTGACTGCCTGGCTGAGACTGGGACTGAGACTGGGACTGGCTGAGACTGGGACTGAGACTGGGACTGACTGACTGAGACTGGGACTGATACTGGGACTGAAACTGGGACTGGCTGAGACTGGGACTGAGACTGACTGACTGCAACTGGGACTGGAACTGACTGACTGGCTGGGACTGACTGACTGACTGGCTGATACTGGGACTGAGACTGGGATTGACTGGCTGATACTGGGACTGTCTGACTGAGACTGGGACTGACTGACTGAGACTGGGACTGGAACAGACTGACTGGCTGAGACTGGGACTGACTGACTGAGACTGGGACTGACTGACTGGCTGAGACTGGGACTGAGACTGAGACTGAGACTGAGACTGAGACTGACTGGCTGAGACTGGGACTGACTGACTGGCTGATACTGGGACTGAGCCTGACTGAGACTGGTACTGGGACTGAGACTGACTGACTGGCTGCTAATGGGACTGAGACTGGGACTGAGACTGACTGGATGAGACTGAAACTGGGACTGACTGGCTGAGACTGGGACTGAAACTGACTGACTGAGGAGTGAGGATTGACCGAAGGTCTGACTGAGCACCCCCTCCCCCAATATGTACTATCTATGTGGCGTTACTTCCCGCTGGCTGTCTCCGAAAGTAATGCTGGTTTGAGCTTTGTTGTGCTGTCACTACCAAGGAGATATAGGTCTGCCTGTCAAACCACGGGGTGATTTCCGAGCCATCCCTCCCTCGGTGCCCGGGTCGATAACACTGCTGTTAAACACCGAACCAGTTCAAGCGAATATTTTTAGAGGAATTTTTGGTTTGACCGTGACAAAGGCAAACTCCAATGGAAATGAAAACATAATATTGCACAATTTATTTCAGTTGAGTTAAGTTGAGTCGCCGATCAAATTTCACCAACAAACCGCCTTTATGAAGGTTGTTGGGATACCCCGAACCAATCATTAAACACATCCGGCTGAATTATAATGAGCTCTCCCAATTTCGCACTCTATTTGACCAATTTCACACTTGGCATTATATCAAATCCAATAGAGATCATAATTAATATTCCAAACACCAGCAAAAACAGGCGCAGCCGACTCCGCCACACACGCAGTACACAATGACACCAGCCAATATCGCAGCCGCTACTCGCCGCTTCCCATATTGATTGCTGTTTATAAGTTCTCCGCTGACGCGTAAAATGAAGCAGTTCGCACACATACGTTACAGACGCACTCGTTAGCATGGAAAGCACTGCTGGTAGCTGGGCAGCGTCTGTTAGAACCGGCAAACAATGCCATCGCAAGTCTTTATTTACTTGCGTCTGGCATGTATGATTTGATTTCGCCGATCTCGTGTAGCCTGTGAAATGAATTGTCAGGAACCAACAGCATCCTTCCAATCTCCTTTTGGAGCTACTCAGTAATGCCCTAACTTTCTCTATCAGCATTGTAACTTCACAATGTTCAATGGAGTCCACAAAAGCCATTTGCCTCTTGTGACCTTTGACGTATCCCATAAGTGATATTGGCTATTGATCACCAAACTATTTCCGGACGCACTTTGACCTGACCTTACGAACACTACTAATCCACTACTGGACATTGTTCAGGCTGGATAATCCAATACATGCTGATGATTTGGCACTTAATGGCATTGCAGCTGCCACCTACCCCCTGCTCTGACCTTTTTGACATAGCTGGTGGCGTCATCCTCGGTGACAGGTTCAGCGGAGATGGCTCCCCGTCTCTTCACCGGCCCGGTCACCTGAGCCGGCAGCGGCGAGAGGTCGTCACCCTCCTCCGGTGAGGCGGCCTGCTTCCGAGATTCTCGCGCCTGCTCCTGTGGGGAGAGAGGGTACATCGCGGGTCAGTCTGTCTGACCGGCCCGGTCAGACAGGGGTCGAACAGGGACCAGTAGCATGTGCACGTTCATGTACATGCTCACAAGCCTGGGAGGAGCGTGACGTCATAACACCGTACCACGACAATATATACATATCCGATGACTGAGGCTTACATTACACTGATGCTATGGCTGATAGGATATATGATACAATTATCTGGTCGTCTGGTAGTGCCATTATTACAGTTATCGGTACGCGGGTTACCACAACTCTTGTGACCCGCCACAAAGATGGTGCGCACCGCGACACCATCAAAGTGCACAACATCCTGCGCGTGGAAGGCATGTCGGCCGAGCTGCGCGCTCTGTTTGTGCCCCGCTCTGCCGTGTCGGACCGCCGTACTCGCGCCACAGATCAGGGCAGCCTCCACCTAGCTAAGTGCAGGCTAGCCGCAACGCAGCAGGTTTTCGCATATCGTGCAGCTGCGGCCTGGAATAGCCTGTCATCGTCCGCCCGTGCCGTGCAGACCGTGGGCGCTTTCAAGTCCGCATTACCGACCTAGCTGACTCAGTAGTATCACTGTAGATGGCGTAGTATCATTGTAGTATCAGTAGTATCATTGAAGTATCAGTAGTATCATTGAAGTATCAGTAGTACCATTGTAGATGGCGTAGTATCACTGTAGTATCAGTAGTATCATTGTAGATGACGTCACAATTTATATTCGTCTTACCTTTTGCGACTTTTAGCTTATACTACTGTCTTTATTAGACGTTCAGGTCTATTATAACATAAATTACTGCTGCGTGTGTGGAAGTGTGAGACTGCACTGCACCGTAGGTATAGGTGTAATAGGCTTGTAATCAACGTGAAAACCAGAAAAGCCACATCGTGGATGGTTTTTGAATATACTGATTAGATTAGTTATGCAGGCACATAAGCAAATATCTCCGTCGCAAATATGGCCTTGAAAAACGGTGAGCGAAAATAAACGGTAAAACCGTATTGTTTAAAGGCTAGGTTCCAGTCCCAGTACACTCGTCAACCTAATGCTATTCTGTTCACCATACCTAACATATTACCATACCTAACACCATACCTAACATATTACCATACCTAACACCATACCTAACATATTACCATACCTAACACCATACCTAAGATATTACCATACCTAACACCATACCTAACATATTACCATACCTAACACCATACCTAACATATTACCATACCTAACATATTACCATACCTAACACCATACCTAACATATTACCATACCTAACACCATACCTAACATATTACCATACCTAACATATTACCATACCTATCACCATACCTAACATATTAACATACCTAACACCATACCTAACATATTACCACATCTAACACCATACCTAACATATTACCATACCTAAAACCATACCTAACACCATACCTAACATATTACCATACCTAACACCATACCTAGCATATTACCATACCTAACACCATACCTAACATATTACCATACCTAACACCATACCTAACATATTACCATACCTAACACCATACCTAACATATTACCATACCTAACACCATACCTAACATAATTACCATACCTAACACCATACCTAACATATTACCATACCTAACACCATACCTAACATATTACCATACCTAACACCATACCTAACATATTACCATACCTAACACCATACCTAACATATTACCATACCTAACACCATACCTAACACCATACCTAACATATTACCATACCTAACACCATACCTAACATATTACCATACCTAACACCATACCTAACATATTACCATACCTAACACCATACCTAACATATTACCATACCTAACACCATACCTAACATATTACCATACCTAACACCATACCTAACATATTATCATACCTAACACCATACCTAGCATATTACCATACCTAGCATATTACCATACCTAACACCATACCTAACATATTACCATACCTAACACCATACCTAGCATATTACCATACCTAACACCATACCTAACATATTACCATACCTAACACCATACCTAACATATTACCATACCTAACACCATACCTAACATATTACCATACCTAACACCATACCTAACATATTACCATACCTAACACCATACCTAACATAATTAATGTATGCAACTTTGATTGCCGTCGGCAGATTTTCATTCACTGGCCATCGTTCTGACGTAGATTTGTTGCACGTGCAAGATGTTTGTTGTCAAGAGATGTTTCACGTGCACGTGCAAGTATATTTTTTTCCCGCCTATCCAACACTATCTTGCACGTGAAACAAATCGAATTAGGTGCCAAATGGAGCCAGCCACACGTCACATGGGACATAATTAACTCGAAAATAACCCAGCTCTCTGATAATATCAACACTTGAGGGAGGAGGAGGTCAAGTGCAATGTTCTCAACTCAAACACTGGTGCCTTCTGCTTCTCGGTACAAAGACAAGTCCACTAAACCGGCGAATGGACGTCATTCTTAGCCGTTTATCTCATTCTGAGCCGTCTATACCGTATGTATATAGCCGTTTATCTCATACAGCAACGGTCATACCGCATGCCGTACATTGTATGCTACTCTCTGTCTAAATCAATGATTCTCAAATAGGGGGTAATTACCCCACTATACACCCCCGCAATAAGGCCTTCGGGCGCGGGTAATAGCGCCATCGAACAGGTAAGTGATAAATGATAACTGGTTGGTTTGTTGATGGCGCACAATGCACATCACTATATCTCCGGTCCTCATCACTATATCTCGGGTCCTCATCACTATATCTCCGGTCCTCATCACTATATATCCGGTCCTCATCACTATATCTCCGGTCCTCATCACTATATCTCCGGTCCTCATCACTATATCTCCGGTCCTCATCACTATATCTCCGGTCCTCATCACTATATTTCCGGTCCTCATCACTATATCTCCGGTCCTCATCACTATATCTCCGGTCCTCATCACTATATCTCCGGTCCTCATCACTATATCTCCGATCCTCATCACTATATCTCCGGTCCTCATCACTATATCTCCGGTCCTCATCACTATATCTCCGGTCCTCATCACTATATCTCCGGTCCTCATCACTATATCTCCGGTCCTCATCACTATATCTCCGGTCCTCATCACTATATCTCCGGTCCTCATCACTATATCTCCGGTCCTCATCACTATATCTCCGGTCCTCATCACTATATCTCCGGTCCTCATCACTATATCTCCGGTCCTCATCACTATATCTCCGGTTTCACTGTCACTGCATTATCGCGAAGAGCGTCAACACCAATTAATGCCAAACTGCCTCAAGTTTTTAGTTACTGTTTACGCGTTGTTAAACGTCGGGTACCACTCAGTCACGGCACACGTGTCTACTTAGATTCCTGTCCCTAGATGGCATTAGTAGTAAACGCCTAAGTTATGCTGTACCGCATGGCTGTACAGCCGAGAACTGCGGTCCGCGCAATGGAGGAGGGGTAACGAGTCATTCTAGTCAGAGGTCATCAAAAGCATTACCCTTGTAGCTGAGAAATACTGGCCTAGACAAACAGAGGTCATTAAAAGGGGGTAGCATTACCATTGTAGCTGAGAACAACTGGCCTAGACAAACAGAGGTCATTAAAAGGGGGTAGCATTACCATTGTAGCTGAGAACAACTGGCCTAGACAAACAGAGGTCATTAAAAGGGGGTAGCATTGCCCTTGTAGCTGAGAACAACTGGCCTAGACAAACAGAGGTCATTAAAAGGGGGTAGCATTACCATTGTAGCTGAGAACAACTGGCCTAGACAAACAGAGGTCCTTAAAAGGGGGTAGCATTGCCCTTGTAGCTGAGAATAACTGGCCTAGACAAACAGAGGTCATTAAAAGGGGGTAGCATTACCATTGTAGCTGAGAACAACTGGCCTAGACAAACAGAGGTCATTAAAAGGGGGTAGCATTACCATTGTAGCTGAGAACAACTGGCCTAGACAAACAGAGGTCATTAAAAGGGGGTAGCATTACCCTTGTAGCTGAGAACTACTGGCCTAAGGTCTCAAGTTCGATACAGCTCGAGTCAGATGAAACAGCATATAGGTACAGTCGGTCTCATAATGATCTTCCCTTTCCATGTTTTTAAAACTCATCTAATTTCACTTCTGTGTACATGAAGGACTGATGTAAGGGACATGTGGTGTCTACCTAGGTAGACACCACATGTTCCCTGAAATCAGTCCTTCATGTACACAAAAGTGAAATTAAATGAGTTTTACAAACATGGAAAGGGAAGATCATTATGAGACCGACTGTACATAACTTCAACGAGGCTATACACCTTATTCTCCTAATGCCGAAAAATAGTGTAAAAAGACAAAGTCAAATTAGGGAGCTTTCGGCTTGCGCCTTCATCAGCCATTTTATGGCTGATGAAGGCGCAAGCCGAAAGTTCCCTAATTTGACTTTGTCTTTTTAAAATATTTTTCGGCATTATGAGAATAAGGTTATTTATTATTGTTATTGCAATGTCTTCAATTGTTCTCAAAACAGTGCTCAAACAAATACAAGAGGCTATACACCGTCTAAATGATTCGGTCCTGTTATCCTGAGAAGCTTCTCACTACGAAATACCTTAACGAGCTGCTTTTCACAGCGTGCATTTCAAAGCTTCCTCAATCGCTCGACATATTTTCTGTCGTTTTTCATCTCCGCTTCCAGCCACAAACCGCAGCTGAATCCCCGCCACACCACCCTTAGCCCTCCGCTTCCAGCCACAAACCGCAGCCGAATCTCCACCGCAGCCGAATCTCCGCCACACCCCCCTCTGCTTCCAGCCACAAACCGCAGCCGAATCTCCGCCACCCCCCCCCCCCCTCAGCCCTCCGCTTCCAGCCACAAACTGCAGCTGAATCTCCGCTACACCACCCTCAGCCCTCCGCCGACCGTCTGTATTGGGGGACTTCGCAGCAGCCGGCGACCAGTGATTATTGACGATTTCGTCTGAATAGGCGCCGACCAGTGATTATTGCCGATCTCGTCTGAATAGGCCTGTCGGTCCTGACGCGGCCTCCGCTGGATTCCTTTCCCCGCACCGCTATGTAGTCTGCGGGTAGCAGACGGAGGCGCCGCCGGGCAAAGGCAGAAGACAGTGAGTGATTGAAGGCAATTAATGCAATTTGCTCCGAAACGCAGTCTACGATAATTCTCCATCGCCGTTTGATACATCTCTCCGTTGTGACGCTCATCGCCCCTGAGATGATAGGCAAACCCGCCTCACACCGGAACACAGACCGCCTGCGACCTAGGCAAACCCGCCTCACACCGGAACACAGACCGCCTGAGACCGTAGGCAAACCCGCCTCACACCGGAACACAGACCACCTGAGACCGTAGGCAAACCCGCCTCACACCGGAACACAGACCGCCTGCGACCTAGGCAAACCCGCCTCACACCGGAACACAGACCGCCTGAGACCGTAGGCAAACCCGCCTCACACCGGAACACAGACCGCCTGCGACCTAGGCAAACCCGCCTCACACCGGAACACAGACCGCCTGAGACCGTAGGCAAACCCGCCTCACACCGGAACACAGACCGCCTGAGACCGTAGGCAAACCCGCCTCACACCGGAACACAGACCGCCTGCGACCTAGGCAAACCCGCCTCACACCGGAACACAGACCGCCTGAGACCGTAGGCAAACCCGCCTCACACCGGAACACAGACCGCCTGCGACCTAGGCAAACCCGCCTCACACCGGAACACAGACCGCCTGAGACCGTAGGCAAACCCGCCTCACACCGGAACACAGACCGCCTGAGACCGTAGGCAAACCCGCCTCACACCGGAACACAGACCGCCTGCGACCTAGGCAAACCCGCCTCACACCGGAACACAGACCGCCTGAGACCGTAGGCAAACCCGCCTCACACCGGAACACAGACCGCCCGAGACCGTAGGCAAACCCGCCTCACACCGGAACACAGACCGCCTGAGACCGTAGGCAAACCCGCCTCACACCGGAACACAGACCGCCTGAGACCGTAGGCAAACCCGCCTCACACCGGAACACAGACCGCCTGAGACCGTAGGCAAACCCGCCTCACACCGGAACACAGACCGCCTGAGACCGTAGGCAAACCCGCCTCACACCGGAACACAGACCGCCTGAGGCCGTAGGCAAACCCGCCTCACACCGGAACACAGACCGCCTGAGACCGTAGGCAAACCCGCCTCACACCGGAACACAGACCGCCTGAGACCGTAGGCAAACCCGCCTCACACCGGAACACAGACCGCCTGAGACCGTAGGCAAACCCGCCTCACACCGGAACACAGACCGCCTGAGACCGTAGGCAAACCCGCCTCACACCGGGACACAGACCGCCTGAGGCCGTAGGCAAACCCGCCTCACACCGGGACACAGACCGCCTGAGACCGTAGGCAAACCCGCCTCACACCGGAACACAGACCGCCTGAGACCGTAGGCAAACCCGCCTCACACCGGGACACAGACCGCCTGAGACCGTAGGCAAACCCGCCTCACACCGGGACACAGACCGCCTGAGACCGTAGGCAAACCCGCCTCACACTGGAGTGTAGCACCGCCTCAGGGTCGCTCCACTAGCATCTCTCTCAGAAAACCCGTAGCGCGGATCTGCGTACCAATGGAGCGTCTCTGTATCGCGGATCTGCGCCAATAAAGCGCCCCGCTCTCTCCCGGGCGGCGGCCGGCGGCGCGGATCTGCGCCAATAAAGCGCCCCGCTCTCTCCCGGGCGGCGGCAGGCGGCGCGGATCTGCGCCAATAAAGCGCCCGCTCTCTCCCGGCCGGCGGCAGGCGGCGCGGATCTGCGTCAATAAAGCGCCCCGCTATCTCCCGGGCGGCGGCCGGCGGGGCGGATCTGCGCCAATAAAGCGTCCCGCTCTCTCTCCCGGGCGGCGGCCGGCGGCGCGGAAAGCCTGAACAAAGCTGTTGCCGGCGGCAGGCGGGCCGCGAGAGCTGCGAGCTGTGGCAGCAGGCGGCAGAAGCGGCACCGGTATGTATCCAGTCGGATAATTCGGAACGCACCAATGCATACTAACCGGGACGGCGGGCTGACGGGGCAGGGCATAGGGCAGGGCAGAGGGCAGAGCAGAGGGCAGAGCAGAGGGCAGGGCAGAGGGCAGAGCAGAGGGCAGGGCAGAGGGCAGGGCAGAGGGCAGAGCAGAGGGCAGGGCAGAGGGCAGGGCAGAGGGCAGGGCAGAGGGCAGGGCAGAGGGCAGGGCAGAGGGCAGAGCAGAGGGCAGGGCAGAGGGCAGAGCAGAGGGCAGGGCAGAGGGCAGAGCAGAGGGCAGGGCAGAGGGCAGGGCAGAGGGCAGGGCAGATATACGGGTACTGGCGATTCTCAAGCACATGGAGACAAAATTATGTAAACAGATAAGCTTTTTAATGCTTCAAATCAAACTCAACCACTCTACAATCACGAGTCATGGAGGAGAATCAGAACACTTCACGAGACACACGCCACAGTCGCATCGCCGAATACAAATTGGACGCCCTGGGATATACCATAGCTGACCATGCATCTGTGCAACTGTTCATTTCAAAGGGTCTCCCGGTCATAACCGGCGACTTGACGTTAAAACTCACATGTTGAGTTCGAATGACTCAATACACCGTCACGCCAACAGGGTCGCGTTTCATGTTTTAGAGGATAGCCTAAATTGTACCGCTGAGATAGGTAACTTCCTGCTGAGATACTAACCGAGATCGAGTTCTTAACCCGCGAGTTACAGAGGGGGGGGGGGGGGTTATCCCCCCACACACACACACTCCCGTTATTTTGCAATGTCTCGTAAACCAAAGCCAGTATCGCCGCCAAACTTTCAGTACCCTCTCTTGCATAATTCTACACATGTTGAACGAAGGAAAAAATGAGGGCATGATATGTCAACCGGAAATGACGTCAGTGTCATGTTTTGTGGTTTCTGTTGAAAATGAAGGGTTTGCAAAAACCGCTGTCAAAGGTGCATTTTAAAAGATAAATGCAATTGTAATATCTCAAATAACTGACAATAGACTCGGCTATCAAACTGCTATATCGGATTTTTTTTTTTTATTTCATTAAAATTAAAAATGTTTGAAAATTCAATGACATATTTGTGTTCTCATAAATTCAAAACTTTTCGCACGTTTAAAAAAAGGAATACATATGATAGAGACGTGTCTGATGAATACGTGTACCAAATTGCAAGTCGATATAATAATAAATGACTGACCTATGACCTTTCAAAGGCCAACATCGACTACTTATCACGGCATTACCATGTACCCAAGTATTTTCGTTTTTGCCTAGTTCTTCGATTTCTAGGAACAAACAATGTGTTAAGATATTTTTTTCGCGTTTTAGACGAAAAACGAAAGCATAATCATTAATCACGTATTACAACGCCTAATAGCCGTAACCGCCGGTTTGACCTCGTGACCTCGGATACCTTGACCTGAACCAAGGTCATCAAAGGCTTAGAATGGTACTTGAAGTGTCAGCCACACGAATCGTACATATTTATTGACTGCTTATCATGGTGTAGTTTTTCAAAATAAGTTGATGGGGCAAAATTAAATCCCTTAACCCTATTCCCTGGGGGGGGGGGGCAGATTCTGCCCCCCCCCCCCGTGGTTTTTCACTTGCCGCTTCTAAACCGTTAGGCCTAGCGTCCTGAAACTCTGACTTTTCCCAAAATTGAATGGCGCGTGTTGTCAAAATAAAATAAAAATCGGTCCAGCAGAGGCGGTTCCAGGCTCCTGTTTTGGGGAGGATGTTACGAATGCGGTTTTGCGGCGCATACTTCCTTCGTGGTTTGCAGTGCAATACATGCGTCAGAAACAATTTCAATGCAATATGCATCATAGATACTGGGATTGCACATATTTTTGGGACAGAGGCGCACTCAGAATAAAACAAAATGGGAGGCGATACTCACCCTCAAATTAGGTCCAACTTCAAATTAGTAAGATGATAAAAGCGTTACGCGCATGGTGCCCCCATGTTTTTTTCCTGGATCCGCCTATGCGCAATATATATAATTTAACAAATTACAGCATATAATGCCCACATGTGACGTTCATTTCGTCCAAAACAATCACAAACAGCACATATTTGTTTTCAGAACCCCCCTTTTACATTCTCTGAATACGCCTATGATTTTTGACTGTTTTTTGTCTTTATATATTAAAGACCAGTACATTAAAGAGAAGCTCAAAAACGTTTGGGGCATGAACATTGGACGAGCAACATGATCGCAATGACCTTTCAAAAACACCCAAAATTTTCGGATTTTTAGCCCCCTGGCCCCCCATTTTTAAACAAAACAAAAATTTCAGCGTCCAAAAAGAGAGATCTTGTCATGACGAATCGAATGGCGTTTTCCCCATCGAAATCGACCGAGCGGTTCTCGAGATCTCGGGGGGGGGGGGCAGAATCTGCCCCGCAGGTTAACATAATCTGGCCGCCCGCAGGAAATAGGGTTAAGATGCTTCGGCGAGTCCCGGTAGAACGTCATCAGCGCGATAACCTGGGAGATCGAGTGACTCAGCGCGCTAAATCCAAAAAAGCTGCTAATTGTCTAGTACAAGAAACGAAAATGCACTTTTCATGGCCATAGCCCATATGTAATTTGAAATATTTAAATCTACTCCAAAGATCAACATAAATAAATCCATTTTTTGCACACTATCATTTTTACACTCCCTAATATCAGCAAGGAATAGCAGAGGGCATACAACCAACACATCTCATTTTCGAGTTATTGCAACCACAATGCCTTCCACTCCACCAAACAATACCAAGACAGGAAAGGGACATTGAACCTTACACCAAGGACGTGGCACATCTCTGCTCAGGAAGGCAGGCTATAGCAGCCTCAACAACATAACATCAGCATACCAGACACCAAGGCACAGAAACAGGTTCTTGGAGAAAAAAGGTTTATCCTTCCTTGGGTAGATATCTTCAGGAAGGTCATTTGTCAAAATACGAAAAATTGTACGTTGGTACGTTGGTATCAACATATAAATTAAACCATTTCTGCACACTATCGATTTGTACACTCCATAATATCAGGAAAGAATAGCAGAGGGGAGGGCATACAGCCAACAAATATCATTTTCAAGTTAATTGCAACCACAATGCCTTCCACCCCACCAAACATTACCCAGACAAAAAAGGGACAGAAAACCACTGAACCTTACCATACAGTATACCAATACACACGCGGCCATATATATATATATATATATATATATATATATATATATATATATATATATATATATATATATATATATGTGCATACCAAGATTACTTTACTATGCATACCCGTAATGCATACCCATACCTATGCATACCCGTAGGCGCCCAGTAAAAACACATTTTACGAAACATTTACGCAGGATTTGACAAGTTAAAAAAACTTGTGAATGTGATTTTCTAAATAGTAGTGCCTTGAAAACTGTGATTTTAACAATGAAAAGAAAAGTAAAAATTACAATACAAATATTGGCATATTCACCTTTGCTTGATTACAAAAAAAATATTGTCTTATATTTGTGAAATTGGCTCTTGGTTATTTTAGGTTGTGACAAAATCGGCGCAATGAAACTTTTGCTGACAAGTTGTGATGAAAAGGATTTCTACCTTCTGAAACTCATTGACACCTTGTGCTCTTTTTTGACATTCTCACGTTTATGGAAAGGTGTGGTGGTGATAACCAAAGTTTGGTGAGGCCATTTATGTTTGACTCCATAAGTTTGGCCAGATTTGAAGTAATTTACTTAATGTAAATGTAAAACTGCTGCAGTTGCATGATATAGTTTCTGATAAAAATGTGTAAGGTCAGGAACGTAGCCAGGATTTTGGATCCCCCTTCGCCCACTTGGCTACGTCCCTGTGTAAGGTGCTGGTACCATATTGTGCTTATGCTATACTATACATGCATTCAATTATAAATCATCCCCTAATTTATTTGTATAAATGTTAACCCGCGCACTGCAGGGGGGTTGATTTCCGCCCCCCCCCCCCTCAGGTTTTTCAAAGACAGCGAAAAAACGGCGGCGCGCAGCGCCGCCGGGTTTTGGCACACCTGTTAGGACATCAATTGCGCACACTTTGAGAAAAAAAAATATCCTCGGGTCATCTCAGGTCAGGTCACGAGACCAGGTCAAGTGACCCTACCTCCAAAAATGTTTGCAGCTGTGCCAAAGCTAGAGTTTTTCACCGATCAGTTTGAAACTTACAGGATATCATGAGGGCATAAGTACTTACAATTCGTTTATATCGGAATTTTGATATCGGTGACCTAAGGTCAGGTCAATTTCGTAACCTCCCCATACTAAGTCAATGGTGAAATATACAAATGCTTCCTATTTCAAGGATATGCACGATATTAGTCCAATTACTTCTGGATCATGTTATTATAGGATATTATTGATGATCCAGGTGTAATTTTTGTTCAGTGACCCCTATTGGGTCATTTGAGGTCATGCGAGGTCACCATCACTTTTTTTGTCAATAACTCCCGACATAATGGAGATAGAGAAGTAAAACAGACATCAATGTGTTTGTCTCGTCGAGATACGTCTTCCCATATGCAACATACCCTACTTGGGTCACCATTTGACCTTGACCTGAGGTCAAATTGTTAAGTTGACTTAAGAAGGTCACCATGTATATCATTCGAAGCGCCTTGACAATATAAACACAATGGCGTAAACAGTTTTTCGTTATCTTTATTAAATAAAAAGTTAATAGCAAAAACGATTTTGCAAAAAAACGGCATGTTTTTCTTTTTGACCTCTGGAGCCTCAAATATTGACCTGATATCAAATCTGAGTACACCTTAGCGATTGCAAATTTCACTGGCTGGCGTTGGCTTTTTCCATTTGTTTCTAACTAGCATCGTTTCTGAGATATATGGGAAATTCTGGAGCGATGTCCTAAAACAGGAAACAACTGGAAAATTTGACCTTTGGTGACCTCTGGTGACCTCAATTTTGACCTGACCTAAAAGAACACTGAAGTACTTTCGATATAAAATGTATCAAGCTATCAAATGGCTTTTTCCGCTTCTCGCCACGTAGCGTAGTTTTCGGGATCTCAGGGGGGGGGGGCGGAAATCCCCCCCCCCCCTGCAGTTCGTGTTCGGCGCAAAGCCCCTGCAGTGCGCGGGTTACACATATAGCAATAGCAGCTCTTCCTCATATTGAATGAGTTTCATATTTTACAAATGTCAGAAGTAGGTAGTTGATGTTCCTTGTGCAAGTATATTGACCAGGTCCAGTTTCTTTTAAAGTTGGAGAGGCAAAAATCAATGTTGGTGGGGCAAAAACCAATGTTGGTGGGGCGCCCGCCCCACCAAGTGTATAGTAAACTCCGCCCCTGCTGCTTATGCGTTCAATATAGTTATTTGCGCGACAATTGTATCCACCGAGACCTTTATGACACGCTCAAACATTTGTATTTTGACCTGACCTGTGACGTCACCGGTGGCCTCGAGGTCAACAATAATAGGTTTCCCTCGATACATTTTCCAGGGCTATCGAATGATGTTTTAATGTAAAAAATCGGTCTAGTAGTTTCGTCGATCCGAGGGGGGGGGGGGGATTCACAGCCAAGCCACGCACACGGCGTTCAAGGCTGGCTCCTAGAGCTCCTAGAGATACGTCCTTTCCGGTTACCAGGCCGCCCGGGCGCAAATTCACGAAGTATAGCGACCATTCGCACCAATTCACTGGATTGGTTAAATTCACTTGGATGAGACGTCACAATGACGTCACAGTCTTCCTACACACCCTGTCATGTACGATATCGTGTGTACTGTGCATGGTGGGGTGTTTAAAACGTGTAGTGCGTGACAAAATACATGTCTTTCAAAATTTATATTAGCTTCTATTGGCGCGCCTCGACAGGTAATAGAAAACCGAGGTTGAAATATATACGCGTTTTCTGCTTTCTAAACACAGTTGTCGCACGTGTCAACTGAACTGACTTGATCCGTGCTCGTTTCGTGGAATCTGGGTGGAAAATTACGTATGTACCGAATCAAAACCGGAAAATCCCCATATCATGGTGTATTGCTGATCACATACCTCCACTGAGACAACCTGCAACTCTGTATTTAAAATTCAACGGCCTTACCTTCTAATATTACGTATGCGATCGAAATAAATACGTATTATCGAAATATTAATGGAATAATTGTCTAACACTTGCTATTTTGGTCGCCCGCCTGTTTTCAAGTATAAACAAAGCAATATAAATACCAGTAAAACGCCTTTTTGGGCTATGACCGAGCGAGCGTTCTCTGGTAAAGCTAAAACAGGCTTGAAATATGAAACGGTAAGGGAGCACACGAGGTAGTAACACAGTCATTTTAGTCCTCCAGAAAAATTGCCAGGCCGCAATGCATGCCAACATCAAAAATAAGTTGCATTAAATTGTGCATGATCTCCTTTCCAAATCCACGAAAAGGGAGTGCGTCCTGAGCGTTGCATGCTTCAGCGTATACATCAATGCTTAGAATAATAATAAATTACGTATGTACCGAATCAAAACCGGAAAATTCCCATATCATGATTGAAATACTTAGAATAATACAGGCATTTTTGATCCGAGAATCATTTTAGCAAGGTTTTTTGTTCATTTCGACGTTCGCGTTTGCCAACTGCCACGCGCTGTGGTACCACCTCTTATCAGAACGCACCATACCAAAAACAAAATTGATTTGATGGACCTATCCAATGGTGAAGAACCAATCTCAATCGGAGCAGTGGTTGCAAAGTTATTAGTTTCCGAAAAGCATCTGTATGGCCGGGTCGGGCCGGGTCAAATACAAATTTGTCTAGTAAGTTGACGAGAAACCTCACGGGCGCTTCGCGCCCGCTCGGTAATAATACAGACGCCGAATATAGGTACCTACCTACTGTTGCCTACCGATCTGACAACATGTAAACGGAGATCAAATGCACTTCTGCCTGACGACCGCGCCGTAACGAGAATAAACTATATGTTTCAAATGGTGCGCACCGAGGCTAAGCGCATCACACACAGCGATCGTTTCGATTATTGTCGCGGCCCAGCATCCCATTTCGCCCATCAGCTATGACGTCATCTCCAATTCCGAGTGCGAATGGCCAATGGTCATTATAGTTCGGGAGTTTGCCGCCCGGACAGCGCATCCCAGAATAACAGTCCGCCACTGCCAGTCGGCCCACTGACAATATACCTCTCCGGCTGAACACGTGCCCAGCGTGACGACGAGGAGCGCTCCGCCCTGGGAGCCGCTCCCAATAGCGTGCGTTGAGAGTGAGACGACTGGACAGCGAGCATCGGGATGTTGCGAGCATCGTGACTTGTTTTTGTCGGAGAAAATGGGGATCATATGAAACAGTTGGCAAGGTGAAAAATGTTTAAGTTTCACTGTTATCAGCTTCAGCCCCTAACAACTTCTTCTATTGGACATGCAAACAAAACATTTAGGAAAAGCTGTCTTGCTAGTTTGAAAGTTGCCGCTATTTAAAGCTCTGTCGGTAAATTATATCCGGCTTCCTGGTAAGCTGACATCCGCCGTCCGCGGCCGACAATCCCAGTTCAAACCGTTAGTGCACGCTAAGCAATGTATACCCTCGCCCTCCTCCCCCTCACATCTACCACCACCACCGCCAACAATTGATCCCCCCCCTAATCCTATCCCACTGAGATCCACCGTGACAATCCGAACACGCAGACTAACGTCTATTTACCACGCAGACTAACGTCTACTTACCACGCAGACTAACGTCTACTTACCACGCAGACTAACGTCTACTTACCACGCAGACTAACGTCTACTTACCACGCAGACTAACGTCTACTTACCACGCAGACTAACGTCTACTTACCACGCAGACTAACGTCTATTTACCACGCAGACTAACGTCTACTTACCACGCAGACTAACGTCTACTTACCACGCAGACTAACGTCTACTTACCACGCAGACCAACGTCTACTTACCACGCAGACTAACGTCTACTTACCACGCAGACTAACGTATATTTACCACGCAGACTAACGTCTACTTACCACGCAGACTAACGTCTACTTTCCACACAGACTAACGTCTACTTACCACGCAGACTAACGTCTACTTACCACGCAGACTAACGTCTACTTCCCACACAGACTAACGTCTACTTACCACGCAGACTAACGTCTACTTGCCACGCAGAATAACGTCTACTTACCACGCAGAATAACGTCTACTTACCACGCAGACTAACGTCTACTTACCACACAGACTAACGTCTACTTACCACACAGACTAACGTCTACTTACCACACAGACTAACGTCTATTTACCACGCAGACTAACGTCTACTTGCCACGCAGACTAACGTCTATTTACCACGCAGACTAACGTCTACTTACCACGCAGACTAACGTCTATTTACCACACAGACTAACGTCTACTTACCACGCAGACTAACGTCTACTTACCACGCAGACTAACGTCTACTTACCACGCAGACTAACGTCTACTTACCACGCAGACTAACGTCTACTTACCACGCAGACTAACGTCTACTTACCACGCAGACTAACGTCTACTTCCCACGCAGACTAACGTCTACTTACCACGCAGACTAACGTCTACTTCCCACACAGACTAACGTCTACTTACCACGCAGACTAACGTCTACTTACCACGCAGACTAACGTCTATTTACCACGCAGACTAACGTCTATTTACCACGCAGACTAACGTCTACTTGCCACGCAGACTAACGTCTATTTACCACGCAGACTAACGTCTACTTACCACGCATAATAACGTCTACTTACCACGCAGAATAACGTCTACTTACCACGCAGACTAACGTCTACTTGCCACGCAGACTAACGTCTACTTACCACGCAGAATAACGTCTACTCACCACGCAGAATAACGTCTACTTACCACGCAGAATAACGTCTACTTACCACGCAGAATAACGTCTATTTACCACACATACTAACGTCTATTTAACACGCAGACTAACGTCTATTTACCACGCAGAATAACGTCTACTTGCCACGCAGACTAACGTCTATTTACCACGCAGACTAACGTCTATTTACCACGCAGACTAACGTCTACTTGCCACGCAGACTAACGTCTATTTACCACACAGACTAACGTCTATTTACCACGCAGACTAACGTCTATTTACCACGCAGAATAACGTCTACTTGCCACGCAGACTAACGTCTATTTACCACGCAGACTAACGTCTATTTACCACGCAGAATAACGTCTACTTGCCACGCAGACTAACGTATATTTACCACGCAGACTAACGTCTATTTACCACGCAGAATAACGTCTACTTGCCACGCAGACTAACGTCTATTTACCACGCAGACTAACGTCTATTTACCACACAGAATAACGTCTACTTGCCACGCAGACTAACGTATATTTACCACACAGACTAACGTCTATTTACCACGCGGACTAACGTCTATTTACCACGCAGAATAACGTCTACATGCCACGCAGACTAACGTCTATTTACCACGCAGACTAACGTCTACTTACCACGCAGACTAACGTCTATTTACCACGCAAGAATAACGTCTATTTACCACGCAGACTAACGTCTATTTACCACGCAGACTAACGTCTATTTACCACGCAGACTAACGTCTATTTACCACGCATACTAACGTTCACTTGCCACGCAGACTAACGTATATTTACCACGCAGACTAACGTCTTATTACCATACAGACTAACGACTACTCACCACACAGACTAACGTCTATTTACCACACAGACTAACGTCTATTTACCACGCAGACTAACGTCTATTTACCACGCAGACTAACGTCTATTTACCACACAGACAAACGTCTATTTACCACACAGACAAACGTCTATTTACCCCGGCCTGGGAAGCCTGGAGCGCCGCGGGCTATGTTAAGTGTTGACAGTTTGTCTAAAGGCTATACCGCGGAAGTGGGGCGGGATTTAGCGGCACGGTATTTGGCCCGCCAACACAGGGATGTCCGATACACAGTCACAAGTGGCACGCTTCATAAACCAGGAACGACAGAGCGGGAGCACCATAGTCTTTCGATTGTAACTGATTCTTCCAATTGCACATTGTTTCGTAACGTGGCTAGAGGGATGATAAGTGGATCAGCTCGAAATGGCTGTTTCGCAAAGGAGGACTTAGGGAAGTGAGCAAAATATCGTCCCGTACACACCGGTCCACCGGTCCACCGGTCCACCGGTCCACCGGTCAACCGGTCAACCGGTCAACCGGTCAACCGGTCCACCGGTCCCGTACAACCGGTCATTCATCTCGAAATGTCCGGCTACCATAAACAGATTTATACGCCCTAGCACCAGTACAAGATAATTATGTGGACATTTAGTCAACAGATCAATCACATTTTCAACGTTAAATGAGACTCATCATTTTCATCAATCATTTAATTATCTAAAATAATTTTAAGCGCCTCAAAAATCCTTGTCAGTTTCTAACTGTCCCACCATGATATTCTCAACCGAAACCAGGTCATCCCAAACAGTGAACACGACATCAACACGGGAAAACCCAGTGAAGCCCATCCACAGATTGCCGTTACCAGCGAACCCGTCACGTCTGGATCATTGATCTAAACAGTCAACAAAGCCAATCAGGCCCAGTGGCGCCAGAGCGACCTAAACTGGCAGACAGATTACCCACAGACCCGACCGAGACAGGACCAGCATCGTCACGGCACGCCCCTCAGACCCTTAGTCGGGTGATATAACGACTCGACTGAGACAGGACCAGCATCGCCACGACACGCCCCTCAGACCCTTAGTCGGGTGATATAACGACCCGACTGAGACAGGACCAGCATCGCCACGACACGCCCCTCAGGCCCTTAGTCGGGTGATATAACGACCCGACTGAGACAGGACCAGCATCGTCACGGCACGCCCCTCAGACCCTTAGTCGGGCGATACGACTCGACTGAGACAGGACCAGCATCGTCACGGCACGCCCCTCAGACCCTTAGTCGGGTGATATAACGACTCGACTGAGACAGGACCAGCATCGCCACGACACGCCCCTCAGACCCTTAGTTGGGTGATATAACGACCCGACTGAGACAGGACCAGCATCGTCACGGCACGCCCCTCAGACCCTTAGTCGGGCGATACGACTCGACTGAGACAGGACCAGCATCGTCACGGCACGCCCCTCAGACCCTTAGTCGGGTGATATAACGACCCGACCGAGACAGGACCAGCATCGCCACGGCACGCCCCTCAGACCCTTAGTCGGGCGATACGACTCGACTGAGACAGGACCAGCATCGTCACGGCACGCCCCTCAGACCCTTAGTCGGGCGATATAACGACTCGACTGAGACAGGACCAGCATCGCCACGACACGCCCCTCAGACCCTTAGTCGGGTGATATAACGACTCGACTGAGACAGGACCAGCATCGCCACGACACGCCCCTCAGACCCTTAGTCGGGCGATACGACTCGACTGAGACAGGACCAGCATCGTCACGGCACGCCCCTCAGACCCTTAGTCGGGCGATACGACTCGACTGAGACAGGACCAGCATCGCCACGACACGCCCCTCAGACCCTTAGTCGGGCGATACGACTCGACTGAGACAGGACCAGCATCGCCACGACACGCCCCTCAGACCCTTAGTCGGGCGATACGACTCGACTGAGACAGGACCAGCATCGCCACGACACGCCCCTCAGACCCTTAGTCGGGCGATACGACTCGACTGAGACAGGACCAGCATCGCCACGACACGCCCCTCAGACCCTTAGTCGGGCGATACGACTCGACTGAGACAGGACCAGCATCGTCACGGCACGCCCCTCAGACCCTTAGTCGGGCGATACGACTCGACTGAGACAGGACCAGCATCGCCACGACACGCCCCTCAGACCCTTAGTCGGGCGATACGACTCGACTGAGACAGGACCAGCATCGCCACGACACGCCCCTCAGCCCCTTAGTCGGGCGATACGACTCGACTGAGACAGGACCAGCATCGCCACGACACGCCCCTCAGACCCTTAGTCGGGCGATACGACTCGACTGAGACAGGACCAGCATCGCCACGACACGCCCCTCAGACCCTTAGTCGGGCGATACGACTCGACTGAGACAGGACCAGCATCGCCACGACACGCCCCTCAGACCCTTAGTCGGGCGATACGACTCGACTGAGACAGGACCAGCATCGCCACGACACGCCCCTCAGACCCTTAGTCGGGCGATACGACTCGACTGAGACAGGACCAGCATCGTCACGGCACGCCCCTCAGGCCCTTAGTCGGGCGATATAACAGACCCGACCGAGACAGGACCAGCATCGTCACGGCACGCCCCTCAGACCCTTAGTCGGGCGATATAACGACTCGACTGAGACAGGACCAGCATCGCCACGACACGCCCCTCAGACCCTTAGTCGGGCGATACGACTCGACTGAGACAGGACCAGCATCGTCACGGCACGCCCCTCAGACCCTTAGTCGGGCGATATAACGACTCGACTGAGACAGGACCAGCATCGCCACGACACGCCCCTCAGACCTTTAGTCGGGCGATACGACTCGACTGAGACAGGACCAGCATCGCCACGACACGCCCCTCAGACCCTTAGTCGGGCGATACGACTCGACTGAGACAGGACCAGCATCGCCACGGCACGCCCCTCAGACCCTTAGTCGGGCGATATAACGACTCGACTGAGACAGGACCAGCATCGCCACGACACGCCCCTCAGACCTTTAGTCGGGCGATACGACTCGACTGAGACAGGACCAGCATCGCCACGACACGCCCCTCAGACCCTTAGTCGGGCGATACGACTCGACTGAGACAGGACCAGCATCGCCACGACACGCCCCTCAGACCCTTAGTCGGGCGATACGACTCGACTGAGACAGGACCAGCATCGCCACGACACGCCCCTCAGACCCTTAGTCGGGTGATATAACGACTCGACTGAGACAGGACCAGCATCGCCACGACACGCCCCTCAGACCCTTAGTCGGGTGATATAACGACTCGACTGAGACAGGACCAGCATCGCCACGACACGCCCCTCAGACCCTTAGTCGGGTGATATAACGACCCGACTGAGACAGGACCAGCATCGTCAAGGCACGCCCCTCAGACCCTTAGTCGGGTGATATAACGACTCGACTGAGACAGGACCAGCATCGCCACGATACGCCCCTCAGACCCTTAGTCGGGCGATACGACCCGACTGAGACAGGACCAGCATCGTCACGGCACGCCCCTCAGACCCTTAGTCGGGTGATATAACGACTCGACTGAGACAGGACCAGCATCGCCACGACACGCCCCTCAGACCCTTAGTCGGGCGATACGACCCGACTGAGACAGGACCAGCATCGTCACGGCACGCCCCTCAGACCCTTAGTCGGGTGATATAACGACTCGACTGAGACAGAACCAGCATCGCCACGACACGCCCCTCAGACCCTTAGTCGGGCGATACGACTCGACTGAGACAGGACCAGCATCGTCACGACACGCCCCTCAGACCCTTAGTCGGGTGATATAACGACCCGACCGAGACAGGACCAGCATCGCCACGGCACGCCCCTCAGACCCTTAGTTGGGTGATACGACTCGACTGAGACAGGACCAGCATCGCCACGACACGCCCCTCAGACCCTTAGTCGGGTGATATAACGACCCGACCGAGACAGGACCAGCATCGCCACGACACGCCCCTCAGACCCTTAGTCGGGTGATATAACGACCCGACCGAGACAGGACCAGCATCGTCACGGCACGCCCCTCAGACCCTTAGTCGGGTGATATAACAACTCGACTGAGACAGGACCAGCATCGCCACGACACGCCCCTCAGACCCTTAGTCGGGCGATACGACTCGACTGAGACAGGACCAGCATCGTCACGGCACGCCCCTCAGACCCTTAGTCGGGCGATATAACGACTCGACTGAGACAGGACCAGCATCGCCACGACACGCCCCTCAGACCCTTAGTCGGGCGATACGACTCGACTGAGACAGGACCAGCATCGCCACGACACGCCCCTCAGACCCTTAGTCGGGTGATATAACGACTCGACTGAGACAGGACCAGCATCGCCACGACACGCCCCTCAGACCCTTAGTCGGGCGATACGACTCGACTGAGACAGGACCAGCATCGCCACGACACGCCCCTCAGACCCTTAGTCGGGTGATATAACGACTCGACTGAGACAGGACCAGCATCGCCACGACACGCCCCTCAGACCCTTAGTCGGGCGATACGACTCGACTGAGACAGGACCAGCATCGCCACGACACGCCCCTCAGACCCTTAGTCGGGCGATACGACTCGACTGAGACAGGACCAGCATCGTCACGGCACGCCCCTCAGACCCTTAGTCGGGCGATATAACGACTCGACTGAGACAGGACCAGCATCGCCACGACACGCCCCTCAGACCCTTAGTCGGGCGATACGACTCGACTGAGACAGGACCAGCATCGCCACGACACGCCCCTCAGACCCTTAGTCGGGCGATACGACTCGACTGAGACAGGACCAGCATCGCCACGACACGCCCCTCAGACCCTTAGTCGGGTGATATAACGACTCGACTGAGACAGGACCAGCATCGCCACGACACGCCCCTCAGACCCTTAGTCGGGTGATATAACGACTCGACTGAGACAGGACCAGCATCGTCACGGCACGCCCCTCAGACCCTTAGTCGGGTGATATAACGACTCGACTAAGACAGGACCAGCATCGCCACGACACGCCCCTCAGACCCTTAGTCGGGCGATACGACTCGACTGAGACAGGACCAGCATCGTCACGGCACGCCCCTCAGACCCTTAGTCGGGTGATACAACTCGACTGAGACAGGACCAGCATCGCCACGACACGCCCCTCAGACCCTTAGTCGGGTGATATAACGACCCGACTGAGACAGGACCAGCATCGTCACGGCACGCCCCTCAGACCCTTAGTCGGGCGATACGACTCGACTGAGACAGGACCAGCATCGTCACGGCACGCCCCTCAGACCCTTAGTCGGGCGATATAACAGACCCGACTGAGACCCGACCCCAGACCGCCGGACTGCCGGACCGCCGGAGGTCCGACTGAGACCCGACCCCAGACCGCCGGACTGCCGGACCGCCGGAGGAGGTAGTGACCGGCGTAGGTCACGCCACCGGCACCGGAGAGGGTGGTGACCGCCGGAGGGGTGGTGACCGCCGGAGGGGGTGGTGACCGCCGGAGAGGGTGGTGACCGCCGGAGGGGGTGGTGACCGCCGGAGAGGGTGGTGACCGCCGGAGGGGGTGGTGACCGCCGGAGAGGGTGGTGACCGCCGGAGGGGTGGTGACCGCCGGAGGGGGTGGTGACCGCCGGATGGGGGTGGTGACCGCCGGAGAGGGTGGTGACCGCCGGAGGGGTGGTGACCGCCGGAGGGGGTGGTGACCGTGGTCGGATGGAGACGCCGAGGGTCGGTCACGTCGCCGGCATCACACACACACACACACACGTGTCGTGTGACCTATCATTGGCACGATGTATGTCTCAGAGTGACTCAACTGCGCCGTGTTGTATCATAGAGTGGCGGTTAGTGATAGAAGGCAGTGGGGAAGATTAGGAGTGGCTCGCCCCCGTCGTCGGCGACGAATTCTTAAAGTGAGATCGCTAAACCAGCGAGTAAATAGCACTGAATGCCTCCGTATAGTGGACCAGCAGGCAGCAGAGTGGCTGCGAAGGCGTGCGCGAGGTCTTCACATGCCACCAAACATGTCTGCTCTGCTCTAGCAGTGTTTCAACCCCCCCCCCCTGCCAGACAGACACCACCAGATGACCTGGAAACTCCTGGAACGTGTCTGGAACTCGAACCATCCGCCTTACCGATAAGCCACCATCACAAAATAAACGACCCTACAAATTATCTCTGGAGCTCCTGCTACAGACCGGCCGACTGTGTAACAAGTCTTCCATAAACACATCTTGGCAGCTGCAATACCGCCTCTTCACGCCAGCTGGGCCGACTCTGTAACAAGTCTTCCATAAACACATTTTGGCAGCTGCAATACCGCCTCTTCACGCCAGCTGGGCCGACTCTGTAACAAGTCTTCCATAAACACATCTTGGCAGCTGCAATACCGCCTCTTCACGCCAGCTGGGCTGATCACTGATCAGCCGCTGGTGAACGCAGAGCGCTGCACTGTCGGAGTTCAAGCTCTTCACGCCAGCTGTCGGAGCTCTTCACGCCAGCTGTCGGAGCTCTTCACGCCAGCTGTCGGAGCTCTTCACGCCAGCTGGGCTGATCACTGATCAGCCGCTGGTGAACTCAGAGCGCCGCACTGTCGGAGCTCAAGAGACCATGTGCTGCCGTACTGGTCCGTCTCCTCGCCGGCCACTATACTGGCCTGCCGGCTCTGCCCTGCACTCCCGTCCCAGTATTCAACTATCTGCGCTCTCCCCTGCCCACCTGCCGCAGAGTCATTGGGAACCGCCAGAGTGCGGTACCATTTGCCCTAGGCCAGACATCGAGCGCACGGAGTGTGACGAGAAGCGAGGGGAACCATTGGAAGCGAGGGGAACCATTGGAAGCGAGGGGAATGATTGGAAGCAAGGGGAATGATTGGAAGCAAGGGGAACGATTGGAAGCGAGGGGAACCATTGGAAGCGAGGGGAACCATTGGAAGCGAGGGGAACTATTGGAAGTGAGGGGAACCATTGGAAGCGAGGGGAACCATTGGAAGCGAGGGGAACCATTGGAAGCGACGGGAATGATTGGAAGCAAGGGGAATGATTGGAAGCAAGGGGAACGATTGGAAGCAAGGGGAATGATTGGAAGCAAGGGGAACGATTGGAAGCGAGGGGAACGATGGGAAGCAAGGGGAATGATTGGAAGCGAGGGGAACGATTGGAAGCGAGGGGAACGATTGGAAGCAAGGGGGAACGATGGGAAGCAAGGGGAATGATTGGAAGCAAGGGGAACGATTGGAAGCGAGGGGAACGATGGGAAGCAAGGGGAATGATTGGAAGCGAGGGGAATGATTGGAAGCGAGGGGAACGATTGGAAGCGAGGGGAACGATTGGAAGCAAGGGGGAAAGACACGGAGAGAAGCAACGCCCCCCCCCCCCAAAACAAAATCATGAAGTCAGACGCCACACGCCGAAAACTGAAACTAAACAACTCTAACAACGTGCAAACGAGCCTGCATCGACGTGAATTTCAAAGGGCACGCGAGATGGAAATATGTTGATGATATGCACCGCAGACAAACATAGCTGCGAGTGCTGCATGCTGCATCCAAGGCTACGGTTGCTGGATTACACAACTCCATAAATATAGCAGTGGTCAACACCAATGCATTGATGACAGCCACACTAAGTCACCACCAGATACCTATACACATTGTCTGAGCCGCATCTGACACACATCACATCACCTACCTGACACACATTACGTCACCCAATACACATCACATCACCTACCTGACACACATCACGCCACCCAATACACATCACATCACCTACCTGACACACATCACGCCACCCAATACACATCACATCACGTCACCCAATACACATCACATCACCTACCTGACACACATCACGCCACCCAATACACATCACATCACCTACCTGACACACATCACGCCACCCAATACACATCACATCACCTACCTGACACACATCACGTCACCCAATACACATCACATCACCTACCTGACACACATCACGCCACCCAATACACATCACATACCTGACACAAATCACGCCACCCAAATACACATCACATCACCTACCTGACACACATAACGCCACCCAACACACATCACATCACCTACCTGACACACATCACGCCACCCAATACACATCACATCACCTACCTGACACACATCACGCCACCCAATACACATCACATCACCTACCTGACACACATCACGTCACCCAATACACATCACATCACCTACCTGACACACATCACGCCACCCAATACACATCACATCACCTACCTGACACACATCACGTCACCCAATACACATCACATCACCTACCTGACACACATCACGCCACCCAATACACATCACATCACCTACCTGACACACATCACGCCACCCAATACACATCACATCACCTACCTGACACACATCACGTCACCCACTACACATCACATCACCTACCTGACACACATCACGCCACCCAATACACATCACATCACCTACCTGACACACATCACGTCACCCAATACACATCACATCACCTACCTGACACACATCACGCCACCCAATACACATCACATCACCTACCTGACACACATCACGCCACCCAATACACATCACATCACCTACCTGACACACATCACGCCACCCAATACACATAAAAACACCTACCTGACACACATCACGTCACCCACTACACATCACATCACCTACCTGACACACATCACGCCACCCAATACACATCACATCACCTACCTGACACACATCACGCCACCCAATACACATCACATCACCTACCTGACACACATCACGCCACCCAATACACATCACATCACCTACCTGACACACATCACGCCACCCAATACACATCACATCACCTACCTGACACACATCACGTCACCCACTACACATCACATCACCTACCTGACGCACATCACGCCACCCAATACACATCACATCACCTACCTGACACACATCACGCCACCCAATACACATCACATCACCTACCTGACACACATCACGTCACCCAATACACATCACATCACCTACCTGACACACATCACGCCACCCAATACACATCACATCACCTACCTGACACACATCACGTCACCCAATACACATCACATCACCTACCTGACACACATCACGCCACCCAATACACATCACATCACCTACCTGACACACATCACGCCACCCAATACACATCACATCACCTACCTGACACACATCACGCCACCCAATACACATCACATCACCTACCTGACACACATCACGCCACCCAATACACATCACATCACGCCACCCAATACACATCACATCACCTACCTGACACACATCACACCACCCAATACACATCACATCACCTACCTGACACACATCACGTCACCCAATACACATCACATCGCCTACCTGACACACATCACGCCACCCAATACACATCACATCACCTACCTGACACACATCACGCCACCCAATACACATCACATCACCTACCTGACACACATCACGCCACCCAATACACATCACATCACCTACCTGCCACACATCACGCCACCCAATACACATCACATCACCTACCTGACACACATCACGCCACCCAATACACATCACATCACCTACCTGACACACAGCCACCCCAGTCACGCCTCAACATTTGACACACATAACATCACTTGGCACACACGAAATACCCAATCCCTTCAGACACATAACTATACTGTATACATACCGCACTACCTTCCACACATTACACCACCTAGCGCACAGCACGTCACCCAACACATCCCATAACCTGACACACGCACACTCCAACACATCCCATAACCTGACACACGCACACTCCAACACTCCACATAACCTGACACACGCACACTCCAACACATCCCATAACCTGACACACGCACACTCCAACACATCCCATAACCTGACACACGCACACTCCAACACATCCCATAACCTGACACACGCACACTCCAACACATCCCATAACCTGACACACGCACACTCCAACACATCCCATAACCTGACACACGCACACTCCAACACATCCCATAACCTGACACACGCACACTCCAACACATCCCATAACCTGACACACGCACACTCCAACACATCCCATAACCTGACACACGCACACTCCAACACATCCCATAACCTGACACACGCACACTCCAACACATCCCATAACCTGACACACGCACACTCCAACACATCCCATAACCTGACACACGCACACTCCAACACATCCCATAACCTGACACACGCACACTCCAACACATCCCATAACCTGACACACGCACACTCCAACACATCCCATAACCTGACACACGCACACTCCAACACATCCCATAACCTGACACACGCACACTCCAACACATCCCATAACCTGACACACGCACACTCCAACACATCCCATAACCTGACACACGCACACTCCAACACATCCCATAACCTGACACACGCACACTCCAACACATCCCATAACCTGACACACGCACACTCCAACACATCCCATAACCTGACACACGCACACTCCAACACTCCACATATAAATGAACACCAATCACATCACCTGATCACATCTCACATCATCCAGTGCCGCTGTGAAACACTCCACACATAACTTCACACTTCACACCACACCTGACACATATAACTGGACACCAATTTCACATCACCTGATCACATCACCTGTCACCGCCTCACAGCATCCACTTCCCACCGGTCACCCCAGCACGCGCGTCCTTCCCGCCTGACCTGCACCAGGGTGGCCATTGCCAGACCGGGCAGCCCCGCCGCCACAGCACACAGCACAGCGCTCCCGGCCGGCCGCTCTCATCAGACGCGACTAGCGCCGCCAAGCGGCCACTGCGGGAGACTAGTTCGCTACAACGCCACCAGACGGCGCCGTGTCAGCTGGGTCCCGGGAGCGGCGGGTGCACCCAGGCCTGTCCCGTCCCGGCACGCAGCGGGGAGGGGAGGGCTGCACCCAGGCCTGTCCCGTGCCGGCACGCAGCGGGGAGGGGAGGGCTGCACCCAGGCCTGTCCCGTGCCGGCACACAGCGGGGAGGGGAGGGCTGCACCCAGGCCTGTCCCATGCCGGCACGCAGCGGGGAGGGGAGGGCTGCACCCAGGCCTGTCCCGTGCCGGCACGCAGCGGGGAGGGGAGGGCTGCACCCAGGCCTGTCCCGTGCCGGCACACAGCGGGGAGGGGAGGGCTGCATCCAGGCCTGTCCCGTGCCGGCACACAGCGGTGAGGGGAGGGCTGCACCCAGGCCTGTCCCGTGCCGGCACGCAGCGGGGAGGGGAGGGCTGCACCCAGGCCTGTCCCGTGCCGGCACGCAGCGGGGAGGGGAGGGCTGCACCCAGGCCTGTCCCGTGCCGGCACACAGCGGGGAGGGGAGGGCTGCATCCAGGCCTGTCCCGTGCCGGCACACAGCGGTGAGGGGAGGGCTGCACCCAGGCCTGTCCCGTGCCGGCACGCAGCGGGGAGGGGAGGGCTGCACCCAGGCCTGTCCCGTGCCGGCACGCAGCGGGGAGGGGAGGGCTGCACCCAGGCCTGTCCCGTGCCGGCACACAGCGGGGAGGGGAGGGCTGCATCCAGGCCTGTCCCGTGCCGGCACACAGCGGTGAGGGGAGGGCTGCACCCAGGCCTGTCCCGTGCCGGCACGCAGCGGGGAGGGGAGGGCTGCACCCAGGCCTGTCCCATGCCGGCACGCAGCATCAGTAGGTGGTGAGCAACGCTTAGCACGGTGGGCTCCGAAGTTGGCAACAGCCAGAGTTTGACTGCAGGACAGTGCCCCGAAACGCCGTAATCGTCATCCAGTCTGACGAAAGGCGAACAGGAAGGAAAACACCCTTTGATCTGGTCGAGGATAGAAATCACCAGCTGGCGCACGTCGCGAAGAGAAACAAAGCTTGTCGCTATTCGGGCATCAAAGCTACCTTCTTTGGTATTTCAAGCTCAAGCAGCCAAGCCAGCCAGTGAAGGGCAGAGTAGACTACAATGACTCGAGTAATAGGACTACATTTGCGAACATAACACCCAGATGGAATTTTAAGGTCTCGTGATATGTTCTGAAACGATAATTTTGAATGTAACAGGGCCGACCAGTCACAATGTTTCTGACAAGACCAGTGTTAGATAACCCACTATTTGAAACATGAAACAAGGCAACACAAATCCACATAAACCATTATGGTGAACAATATTTAATGAAGATTAATCAGATTAATAACCAGTACAACGCATTTTTGGGCGATGACCGAGCGAGCGCGCTCTGGTAAAGCTAAAACAGGCTTGACATATGAAACGTGCATGCTTCAGCGTATAAATCAATGCTCGTTCGCGCGCTCGCTCGTCCTTCCGTGGTATATGGGAAAAAATCTGATTATGAGCGGCCCGGCCCGACCCGTGACGACGCTTTTGAGAAGCTCATATCTCTGCAACCACATGTCCGATTGACAAGCTGACTTCTTTGCTGAGCAGCCCCATTCAACCTACCCTGTTTGAGACGAGTGCCGACTCATGTGAGTGCCTACCACTGCGCGTGGCGTGTGCCGCGTGAGGGGCGTTGAAAAGTGTTTTCTCGTAAAAACTCTGCAACGGCTGAGCCGACCGATTGTGTGCAAATTTGGTGTCTGGTTAGGGACCCCTAAGCCACCAATTTCCCACAAGTCAGTGGTGGGGTGACTGCACGTGCGCACGTGCACACCCCTATTCTATATCTCTGGAACGGCTGAGCCGATTGTGTTCAAATTTGGTGTGTGGTTAGGGACCTCTCATCCGCCAGTTTCCCACAAGTCAGGGATGGGGGGGGGGGGGGGGGGTGCCTCTGCACGTGTGCACGTGCAACACCCCTATTCTATATCTCTGGAACGGCTGAGCCGATTGTGTTCAAATTTGGTGTGTGGTTCGAGACCTCTCAGCCCCCACTTTCCCACGAATCAAAGGTGGGTGCCTCTGCACGTGCGCACCCTTTTTTGTATCTCAGAAACTACTTGCCCGATCAAGTTGAAATTCCCCATACATTTCCTTCGCGCTCGCTCGTTCATCGCCAACTACGGCGCCTTACTGGTAATAATACAGCCATTTTTGATCAATAATCATTTTAGCCATTTTTAGCAAGGTATTTGGTTCATTTCGACGTTCGCGTGTGCCAACTGCCACGCGCTGTGGTACCACCTCTATCAGAGCGCATCATACCCAAAACAAAATTGTTTGATGGACCTATCCAAAGGTGAAGACCCAATATCAATCGGAGCAGTGGTTGCAAAGTTATTAGCTTCCGAAAAGCGTCTGTATGGCCGGATCGGGCCGGGTCGGGT